>RZGM01000045.1:0-270372 GCA_027886205.1 Fusarium piperis
GTGTTGAGGGCCCATGATGTGTGTGTGCAAGAGGGAGCTTGGGCGGGGTTGAGCGATTTGTGTGTACGCGTTATTTTCCCCACCACGTGGCTAGTTAACCTGAGAGATACATTCCCGTGTCCAGCTGACCTCTTCCGGTGATGGCATTGTCCACTCGCAGAGCCAATGCTGATCTTCCGCAGTTACACCACTGACATGACAGTCCCGAGCGGCATGGCTGCAACAATGGAAGACATGGCATGGGTATGGGGGGCTAAAAGCTCCGAATCCCGATAGGCGTATGGTGTCTCATCGAGCTCTGGACTTGCCTTGCCGACTATATAAACTTCTCTGCTTCTCAATTTTATCCCAACTCTCTTCCTTCTTTTTGTTTCTTTTCTCTTGGGTTTTGATCTAGTTTCTCTCTCTTGAACCTTCTCATAGCAACCCTCGCCACAGCATCGCGCTCTGACTAATAAGACAACCTGAGAATCCTACGGTTATCAACCACCTCGTCATTTATTCTTCAACTTCTACACCGTACAAAACACTATTCCCAGCTGACCGCAACTCGGCTTGAGCAAACTTGACCTTTTTTGAAGCATTTTGGTTCTCTTGGCACATACCCTACTTACCTATCCTTACACCGACACATTTCGCAACTGCCAACAGCTCATCATGACTGCGGACAACACCATCACCCCGGAGGCCATTGTCTCCCAGAACGGCTCTTCAAACGGCCAGCCTCGAACCAAGATCTGCGTCTACTGCGGTGCCGCCCCTGGCGCCAGCCCTGCTCACATTGAAGCCGCCCGCGCCCTCGGAAGGGCCATGGCCGCAAACAACATTGACCTAGGTGAGTCACGCTCCGAACTAGATCCAGAAGAACCCCGGTTTTCTGGGTAAGCCGGTGGTACCTCGAGGCCCGGCACCGGTCGGTCCCGACCGATTCACCGGCCGCTTCTTTCGGGACTTTTGTAATTCCTCGTGATCATCATTTGGAAACTAACATCGAGAACAGTCTACGGAGGTGGTACCGTCGGCCTCATGGGCGAGGTTGCCAAGACGCTCTGCTCAATCAACGGCCCAGAGTCTGTCCACGGCATCATCCCCGAGGCACTCGTCAAGTACGAGCGGGACGGCACCTATGGCACTGTCAACAAGCACAACCACATTGTTCCTGATGAGTCCGTCTACGGCCGGACAACTGTGGTCAAGGACATGCACACGCGAAAGAAGCTCATGGCCGAGGAGGTCTTTGCCGGTGGCCCTGGCAGTGGCTTTGTCGGTCTGAGCGGTGGCTTCGGCACCATGGAGGAGATCTTTGAGACCACCACTTGGAACCAGCTTGGCATTCACAGCCGTGGTATTGTGCTCCTCAACATTGAGGGCTACTGGGACGGCATTGTCCAGTGGATGGACCGTGCTGCTCAGGAGGGCTTCGTCAAGCCCGCCAACAAGAACATTCTGGTCACCGCTGACACCCCCGAGGGCGCCATCCAGGCGCTGCGCGACTACAAGGTGTCGGACGCCATCTACCAGCTTCAATGGGGTAGCCAGTAGACAGGTGGGATAGGCAGGCGCCAGCGTTTTGGGATTGGGATTGGATATGGGCCAGACGGTCAGGCGTTATGACGGGTGACTTTTACGGATGGTGACTCTACTCCACAATCAAGGACGGGATATATAGACTGGCGCTCCCATGAATAGACGGCCTCATGACTAAAGTTCTCAATGCACTCGACGTTAGACCCGCGAAATGCTGCCTTGCAGCCTGTAATTGTACATGATCTATTTAGCTAGCAACCCGACGCCATGTGTATCCCCTCCGTCATGGTGATCCATCTAGCTGTCAACCTCCATACCCTCGCCCTCACCCTCACCCTCCTCTCCACCACCTTGGCTTTCGCCAACGCTCTCGATCCATGGCTGCACCTCGAATCCGTCGTACAGCTTGAATGGCTCGACCTTCTTCTTTCCGTCCACTGTGTTGATGCCCACCACGCCGACTGATGTGTTCTCCACCGTCAGCTCCTTGTCCTGCACCAGACTCTCCTTAAGAGCCTTGAGCCCATGCTTAATCAGCTCCTCCCTCGAACAGTCGGCAAAGGCATCGATGTTGCGCTCCAGGTATGTCCGGGCCATCTGGCTGCGTGCGCCAATGGCGAAGGCAAGCATCTCCTCTGTCATGCCCGAGGGCTGGAACTCGAACAGGTGGGGTCCGCGCTCGTCGACGCCGGCGACGAGCAGGCCGACACCGTACGGTCGCTTTCCGTACATCTGGGTGTTCATCTGGGCCTTCTCGCCAATCATGTCGACGAGGGAGCGGAGAGGGATGGCGCGGCCGTAGGTGAGTCGGTGGCCTAGGCACTGCTGCTTCATAAAGTTGGAGAGGACGCGGGCGTCAGAGGTGAGACCGGCGATGGCGATACCGGCGTGTTCGTCAATGGTGAAAAGCTTCTTCTGGTACGAGGAGAGCTCCTCGGCGTTGCGCTGCGGGAGGCAGGGTTAGATACAGGCGGCTCTTTGAGCTGATGCGGGCGCAGGAAGAGGTGGGTGTACCTTGACGGCGCAGAGCACTGCATGGGTCTTGCTGGCGATTCCGACGACGACTGAACCTTGCTTGACTGCCTCAGCAGCATACTCGATCTGGAATATTCGGCCCTGGGGCGAGCTTGGGGGGGTTAGCCAGCTGGAGATACCGGGTGAAGCTAACGACAGCTTAGGTGACGTACAAGGTAACCGAGTCGTTGTCGTAGTTGTTTCTGAACATGGTGAAGGATTAGCTGCTCGAGCAGCGTCGCGTGGGATCTGAGTCGGTAGGTAGATGCACGGGCGCGGTGATGGGAGATGTTGAGCTTCGTTGGGCGTGGGTTTATGGGGTTGGTTGTTACTGGAGGTCGGGATGGAGTTGAGGTGGTCAAGCGTCAAGCACCAGGCAGCTCAAGCTTCGTCGCCTGGTTGCGCTGGGACCTGCAGCCTCCCTTTCTGCCGTGGATACTCCGACACACCGCCTTCCCTATTTGGGAGCTTTCATGATGACATGGAAAGATGCGTTTTGCTCCATTTCAAAGCATCCAATGTAGCAGGAATTCGAGTTAATTGTTGGCTCATGGGTTGATAGATTGGCCCTATTATTCTACGCCTTTTCTTGTCGCATACAGAATCAAAGTTCAATTTGTGTCTATCGATTTACCCGCCCTGCTTTGGCTACTGCAGCAAACCCCCTCAAACAGCCCCCATGTCAAAGCACAGGCTTTTACTTGTTCTAGCTCCAAGACCCCTCAACACACATCCTCTTGTATAAAAAAAACATATCAATATCAATGACACTGATTGCTTGGTTAAAAATCTCCCCCAAATTGCCTCCTCCGAGGCCGGCCTTGGGACATCCCACGCTCTCGACGCCCCTAGTGCGGAGTCAATTGTCCGCCAAACGCCCAGCGAATAAAGGCTGCAGTTGACCACGGCTTTTCTCCCTTGACTAATAATTGCGCAGTGTAAGAGACGGAAGAGAAAGATTCCAAAAGTGAAAATCTTGGCGTGGCCTCACTCCTCTTTTCGCAACCTTTGATATCACTCGATTAACCGCTTAGAGTCACCCGTTGAGCATCTTCCGTGAGGTCTTTTCCTATTGGATGACTCACTGTACCCTCCGGCGAGCTTGACTTTTGAAGACTCCATCTTTTCCGCTCCCTCACGTCTTTCACGTCTTCATCCACGCTTCTTCTGCAAACCAACCAACAATGCCTTCCAGATCCGAAATCACGTACTTTGGTGCCGGGCCAGCGGCTTTGCCCACTGACGTGCTTGAGAATGCCGCCGCGGCCATTGTTGATTATGAAGGAACTGGCCTAGGAATTGCTGAACACAGCCATCGTTCTGAGCTGGCGTCCAACATTCTCAACGAGGCCAAGGCCGACCTTGCCTCCTACCTCGACATCCCCGAGGATTATGAGGTTCTTTTCATGCAGGGTGGCGGTACCGGAGAGTTCTCTGCCACCATGTACAACCTTGTTGGTGCGTGGGTGACCAAGAAGAAGGCCCAGATCGTCGCCTCCCTCAACAAGTCTGAGGACGACCCTCTCGTGGAGCAGGAGCTCCGAAATGCCGTCGACAAGGAGCTCAAGGTGGATTACATCGTCACTGGTGGCTGGTCTCAGAAGGCTTCCGAGGAGGCCAAGCGACTTCTTGGTCCTGAGCACGTCAACATTGTTGCCGATGCCCGCAAGGTCAACGATGGCAAGTATGGCAAGATCCCTGATGAGAGCACTTGGAGCCTCTCCAAGGACGCTGCTCTGGTCTACTACTGCGACAACGAGACCGTCGATGGTGTCGAGTTCCCCGCCTTCCCCAAGTCTCTGACTCCTGGACCTGACGGTAATGGCCCTATCGTGGTAGCCGACATGTCCTCCAACATCCTCTCTCGACGAATTCCTGTCAAGAACTACTCCATCGTCTTCTTCGGAGCCCAGAAGAACCTCGGCTGCACTGGTGTCACTGTCGTCATCATCAAGAAGAGTCTCCTCCCTCCCCAGACTTCTCAGCCTCCTGCTCCTCTCCTCAGGAAACTTGGTCTTCCTATTCCGCCCATCATCTTCCAGTACGAGACCATTGCCAAGAACAACAGTCTCTACAACACCCTCAGCATCTTTGAGTGAGTATATGGTACAAACTGAGCCAATTGTTTAGCTGACTTGGATTTTAGTGTCTACATTGCTGGCCAGGTTCTCAAGAAGCTGCTCCGCACCTATGCCAACAAGGTTGACGGCCAGGAGGCCGTGGCCGTCAAGAAGTCCGACATCATCTATGCTGCTCTTGAAGCCCACCCCGATGTGTACAGAATTGTTCCCGACAAGTCTGTCCGCTCAAGGATGAACATTTGCTTCCGCGTCACCAAGAATGGCGACACTGATGGAACTGAGAAGGCCTTCTTGAAGGAGGCTACCAGCCTGAGCCTGACTGGTCTCAAGGGTCACCGCAGCGTCGGTGGTATCCGTGCTAGCAACTACAACTCGATTCCTCTGGAGGGCGCCGAGAAGCTTGCCAAGTTCATCGAGACTTTTGCTTCTTCTTGAGTGGTGGCATTGAAATAGGTGAATGAGGTTACAGGGTAGATGGAAGATATGGATATGAAACGAGGATGAAGGAATGGAAGGCAGTCAACCCAAAATGGGTGCTAAATTCAACATATTTAGCACATTTATTAGGCATAGGATACAAATAGTAAATCATAGTAAAATTTCAACATGCAAGTCCCATGCTAAAAACTCTGGCATGGGGATAAAAATCCCTTTCTTTTACGGAGTGTTTGGTGGTGCCATAGCGGACTGGGCCACTGTAACGTCTCGGCCTCAGGTCTCGTGCACTGTGAAAAGTTGAGTCAGTCAGGGCCCGCAAAACACCTCAAGGTTTATCATCCTCATCAACAACAGCTATCTCAACAACAAATGCATTGCCTCGATTTAATACTCTAATACTTTATCTCGTCTTCTAGATCTCATTCTCGCTCATGCTCAGGCGCAGTCTCCGTCCGAGGAGACTCAATTGTGCCCAGGCAGCCTCACGATTCTCGGTTCCAGCGTTTAGCTGCCGATTTCATCCCACTTCATCACCACAAAGCTACCCCAGAACCAGGTTATCGAGAGCCTTCTCACAGAAATCATGGCACACTCATCAACCCGATGATACGGCTAGACTCCCGGCTGGAGATGACACCATATATGCACTGTCGACTGCTCAGGGTCGAGCTGGCATCGCTGTGATCCGCATATCAGGCCCATCGTGCCTTGAGGTAAGTAGTCCCAAATACTTCATCCAATGCCGATGCTAACTCAAACATGTAGATTTACAAGGGACTATGCCCATCAAAGCCGTTACCAAAGCCAAGGTACGCCACTGTGAGATCTCTTTATGACCCACAGCCTGCTAGAGACGAACCCATCGTCCTAGACTCGGAAGCCCTCATCCTTTACTTCCCCAACCCAAAGACGGTAACGGGCGAAGATGTCCTAGAATTACATGTCCATGGCGGAGCGGCCACCGTCAAGGCAGTGCTATCCGCGATCCCACGATGCTCCACAGCCCAGCGTATCCGATACGCCGAGCCTGGCGAGTTCACCAAGCGCGCCTTCTTCAACGACCGGCTCGACCTTGCTCAGATTGAATCCCTGAGCGACACGCTCGCCTCAGAGACGGAGCAGCAGCGCCGTGCGGCTGTACGCGGCAACTCGGGAGCGCTGGGTCGCCAATACGAGGCGTGGAGGGAACAGCTGCTGCTCGCGCGAGGCGAGATTGAGGCGCTGATCGACTTTTCCGAGGATCAGCACTTTGATGAGTCCCAGACAGACCTGCTGCACAACGTAACGACCCAGGTCGCAAGCATGCTACACAGCATCGAGCTGCATGAGCAGGGAAGCCAGCGCAGCGAGCTCCTAAGGAATGGGATCCGAATCGCGCTGCTGGGGCCGCCCAACGTCGGAAAGTCTTCCCTCATGAACCTAATTGTCGGATGGGAGGCATCCATCGTGTCCGGGGAGGCTGGCACGACCCGCGACATCATCGAGGCCAGCCTGGACATCCGTGGCTATTTGTGTTCGTTTGCGGACACGGCAGGATTTCGCTCCAACGGCTCTGGGACCATCAATGGGGCTGGTGGTGGCGCAATTGGGGCCGTGGAAGAGGAGGGAATCCGGCGAGCGAAGCAAAAGGCTATGGATTCGGACCTGGTCATTGTGCTGGCGTCTGTTGAGGATGGTCCTGGAGGATTATTTCTGCAGTACGATGAGGAAACTCTCGACCTGGCTGCGGGGGCTGAGGATTGTCTTATCGTCGTCAACAAACGGGACGCAGTTGGAGTTGAGCAGTTTGAGAAGCTTGTCGAGGAATTCCGTCGGACCGTCTCTGTAAGGGCCCCCAAGCTAACGGCGGCTGAGCTCGTGTCCATCTCGTGCAAGGAGGCTCAGACGTTGGGATGGGAGAGCAAGGACCCAGGCGGCGTCCAAGCGGTGATGGACCAGCTCGTGGGGTCCTTTGAGAAGATGACATGCATGCCCGTCGATCTCCAGGATCTGCTGGGCGTCACGGAGCGGCAGCGGCAGCTCCTGGTCAAGTGCCGGGGTCACCTGGAGGACTTCATGGCCGAGGCCACGCCGGAGGAGGAGGGCATGGACGCGGACACGGTGCTCGCGGCCGAGTACCTCCGGTACGCTGCGGAATGCCTGGCCCGGATCACGGGGCGCGGAGAATTTGGGGACGTGGAGGATGTGCTCGGGGTCATTTTTGAGAAGTAAGTTCTGACGAGGAGGAGGAGGCTATGCTGGCATGATTATAGAAGATGAGATGCTGACTCGTGACTCTGCTAGGTTCTGTGTTGGTAAATGAGCGAAGGAAGCTGACGGGGAGTTTGATAAAAAATGTGAACAATTTTGCTCTATCTCAAAGACAAGTCTATCTCTAACAAAGACGCCGCCCTGTGCAAGTTTGAAGGAAAAGGAGACAAAATGCCAATGTCTAAAAAAAGGAGCGAACCGACCACCAGGGTTATCCAATCGCCATACCAAGAATCGAAGGAATGAAGAAGGAAAAAGAAAGAAAACAAGGATGAAGGAGAGATGCCAGTTATTTTCGCTATCCGCCTGATGTAATGCTGCGCCATGCTTGAGATCCCATCTTGTCTTGTCAAATGAATCCTTCGCTATGCTGTATCCAGATTGTATGATGCCATGAGAAAAATGAGGGCAGAAAAGATTGCCGAAAACTCCGTCCCAATGCTTTGTGTGAAAATGCTTCATTGAACGCCCGTCTATGCATGCTTGCGCTTGATCTCTTGTATAGGGAGAGTTGAAAAGAAAAAGAAGTACGAGATTTACTCGTCGTCGTCATTGGGACCGTTGTAACCTGAGCGGCCCTTGTTGCCCTCCGAGTCGTCGTCGCTGGGGCCGTTGTAGCCAGAGCGGCCAAAGTCGGCGTCCTGCGGACCGTTGTAGCCGGATCGGCCGCTGCGTCCGTTGGAGTCGGAGTCGTCGCCGTCCTTGTTGTAGCCGCTGCGGCCGAAGGAGCGGGTGGTGGGAGCAAAGGTGAGAGTGAAGGCAGCCATTGTAATTGTTGTTTGTGGGTGTGTTTTGTAGAATGAAGAGTTGTATGAAGTGGTTGTGCGTGTTGTTGTGAGTGTGGTTGTGGTGAGTGTGGTATTAAGTTTATGTATTGTGTGTGTAAGTGGATGCTTGAAGAGTGAAGCTGTAGATGATGATGGTGATGATTTCGAACAGCAACTCTGGAGGATGCTTCGAGGTTATATAGAAATGGTCCTCTACTGAAAAAGAGGCGTCGTCATATGTACTGGGTATACATTACTGCTGCTTGCTGCGGTTCCATCCCAAGACCATGGAAAGCGGCTGACGCCTAAATCGTGTGGTATGTACCTACAGTAGACTCCTCGTCTTCCCCTAGGCAAATGCGCCGCCCACACTCTCACCGGCCGGCGATCAACCCACAGTAGACCGACAGGACCCCCATCTGTGCCTGTGCGGGCTTCCAAACTAAGCAACAAAGTTCCCCCCCTCCCCTTGCCTTGTCCCTTTCTGACGGGAGCGGTCATCATCACAGACAAGAGAGCAGGGACCCCTAGCTGCGCCATGTCGCCGAGCTGACAGGGGTCGCCTCGGAGCCGTGAGTGGTCAGCGGCCGTCGTAGGGCTGAGGATTAAACGACTCGGGAGTCGAGGGAAACAAATGTTCCTTGCCCACCCTTTTTCCGAGTCAGCCTTCTGGGGGGTGTGTGGATTCAGCCACCACCGGGGGACCGTTGCCGGGTGTGTGATATTAGACAAGAGACAGAGAGTTGCCTGCTTACGGGAGGCGGACGTGGCAGGGACATGGCATCAGCCACAGCCTCAAATAGCCCTGATCCTTGTACACTCGACTCAAACGGAGCAAGCTTCAAGCCGCCGGGGGAATATTGTAGATTGGGACAAGAGTGAAAGGATGCTGATTGACGGCCGTATCACGGAGGTGTATACGCGAAAAAAAAGAATGCGACTGCCAATTGCGCTCGATTACTCCTTAAACGGCAACACACACACATGGCCATGCTTTGGTGTATTGTAACGTCCCAGCGATCTGGAACTGGCCCGTCACACATTACGCAGTGTTTCCCTCCCCTCCATTTCAAAGGACGACGTCATCAGCCAAGAGGTTTGACATGCCATGTGATATCTCTATTTGTAAACCTCCTTCTTCATTTCAAGGCGAGCGCGCGTCGGATTTGGAATTTTCAGTTTAGGAATAACCGAGCGCCGGCCATTGCCTCGCGTTTCAACCGTTGCGTCGTATCTAAATGTCTTGGGGAATTTCCGTGCAGGTTTTATGTGTATTTCTAACAATGAAGGAAAAGCAAAGAAGGTAAACGAACGATTGTTCCCCTTTGGGTACATCCTGTTGAATCTAATTCGTCAGATGGCTTTACTGCAGCCTGAAAAGAAAGGCCCATGACACGATGAGTAACACGGCTCCCGACCGTTGTTGGTGTGCATCGGCCAAGCCCGTGATCCACCAGAGTTGAATCCCGCCTTTTTCACCTGTGAAGCCAAAAAACTGCCCCGGATTTCCACTTTCGTCCTGCCAAACATGATCGCCGAGTCATAATACGGCGGTTCCTTGAGTTGCATTCATTCAGTCTTTTTCCGAATATCCCCATTATTAATTCTTCGCCAAGTGACTCATCCTCGCAAGACGTCAAGAACAGTCAGCCGCAGCAGTTGGTACCTTGTTTGTCTCTGATTACGAGGCATTCTTTTACTCTCTTCTCTCTCTCAACGACGCAATCCATGGGGGTGTGCAGAAACGTCACTTTCCTGTCATGCTCTAGTCTAGTCATCTTTTGTAGTTCGTGTCTTGTTCGGCATGACAAGTCAGGAACTCTCGGCCGAGTCTGATGCCCACCATTGGGTCCGGCTCTTCATCTTCCCGTGTGGCAGATGCCCCAACCTCACAACATGTTTCCCGTCTCGGGGACCAACCAGTAGTCATCACGGGCCTCCCGGTGCCATGGGCCCGCAGTGTCCAAGCCATCCATGCCCTGCCCGGATGTTCTCACCTCCCGTCCCCTATCCCGGGTATCCTAACCGGGGTCTCGTCGATGCTGACCGAGATCTATGGTACCACATGTAATTGGCCGGGTCACCGAAGGGGGCCATGCGCGGCTGTTTGCGAGTTCAACCGCCGAGAGACACCGTGGTGTCATGTCTCAGGCAACACTGCTCGCAAAAAAACACGTACTCGTGCATTTACGAGAAAATATACAATTCCAATCACAACTTGACAATTTTCCCCCTTGCTTTCACAAAAAACATCAGTTCAAGGCATTCCAGCACTCGGGACAAGCCCCAGCCACAAACTCGCAAAAAACACAAGGAATTGACCCGTTTCGTCGCTAGCACATGGCTAAGCGCCTTAAAAATAGACAACCCTGCCCTTATTGGTCAACAAGCGCGTCTAACCTGGAGTCTCGGCTGACAGGACCCCACAAGCCTCGATGCCCGCCTTTTTGCACAGCCCCAAGGCTTCTTCAACCAAACAAATGGGCAATTCTGTTTCAACCAACTTCTCAACGCTAAGCAACCCCGTCACGAACCACGAGGCGTTCTCCCCAAGTCAGCCTTGCGACCCTGGCAAGCCGCCCACCATACCGATACCGTACAACGCGAACCCTCGCTCTCCTGTCAGCCGGGCTGCCTCTGAGACACGCCAGATCTCTCTCTTCGCCAGGAACCTTGCAGCGGCGGCCGCGGCGTCTGATGTTGGTTTCGCTTCGACGACAAGCCCCCTTGTCTCGGGAAGGATCCCAGTGTCCGGCTAGCATGCCCCGAGCGTTTGGAATGCTCGCTTGCGCCAATCAGCCGCCCCCCGAGTCGAGAATAGCACCGCTAGCGCACCCCCTTGACGTCCATCATCGACAACATCCAGGAACCTTTTTTTTTTTTTGCCCTTTCTGAAGATCCCTTTAGCTTCGGCACAGTTACTAGGAACGGCCGAATTCATAGGCTTACATTGCATCTCCTCCACCGGCCGACCGTTCCAGACCCGGAGCTGGAATCGCAAATTCAAAGGACCTGCATGCATACATGATACTCGTCCTCACTCATCATCATCATCACCATCATGCAGAGCCGTTTTTTCTCTTGACATGATGCCGCTGACGTTTGATCCCATCACCCATAGCTCAACTCGGGCCGTTTTCAACAGAGTTCCACCAAGACAGTCCTTGGAGCCTCGACCCGAGGACTCTCGACAGCCTGTCGATCAAGGACGTCGGCGAGATCAGAGTCGCCGATCTGCAACCATCAGAGCGTGTGATCTGCACAGGCAGGATGCCCGAGGGATGGGATGCCACACGCATCTCGAGTGAGACATGCACAACTGCCGAGCAGCCCCTGGGCTTGCCTAAACGGGCAACTTGTTTCGATCCCAACGCACACAGCACCCTCCAAAAAGAAACCGCCCCCAGCATGTCACATGGTTCAGGGATGCGGAGCGAGCCGCCGCTGGAATGTTTGATGCTGTGCCTTGGGGCTAATCAGCACCTACCGTGCTGGCTTTGACATCTATCGTCTACCATATGCGCACCCTGTTCCCAAGGATGCCACGGTCAGCCTTACACGGCCTCGTTCCCGCCCCCTCCACATCTCACAGCTCGTCCCGCACATGGGCGGCTCCCTCGTCACTGGGGTCCTCCATAGCCATGATCTTGACCACCAGGCTGGTCCATCCGGTAAAATGCTGCGTCCGCTGCCCGGCCCCCGTGTCCGGGTTGTACTGCTCCCACGCGAAGCCCGTCTCCTCCCAGCTCTTGTACACCGTGTCGACAAGGTTCTTACGCAGCCGCGAGAAGAGATCCTTGGCCCTGGCCCTGTAGGGCCCTTCCTGCGTGGCAACGTTCTGTCAAGCAATCGAGATTAGTAAACTGTATCGGATGGCACGTTACGGTGGGAGGAATGGCTTACGCGTAGCTGAGACACGGCAAGGTAGTTGATGGGCATCCACACGGGGCTGCGCCAGTAGTTCTCCTTGGTGCCGTAGAACTCGTCCTGCTTGCTGAGGCTGCGGATGCCGTGGGGGCTGAAGAGGTGCTCCTCGTCGCCAATGAGATCCAGTATCTTGCCGAGCTTGGGGTCGTCGGGCTTCATGAGACCAACGAGGAAGGGGAACAGGGAAATGTATCCCTTGTGGCATACGAGGGTGTGCTCCTCGTATTCGTCGATCGTCGCATCGCAGTAGCAGCCCTGCTCCTCGGACCAGTGAAGATCATTGAGGTTGTGCTCGATGGCAACCAGGTTCTTCCTGTACTCGTCCACATCCTCAGCCATGCCGAGGGCGTCGGCGATGTTCATCAAGGACTTTGTCATGAGGCCGACCCAGGACATGAGATCGACATGGAGCTCGCCCGGGTGAGGAGGCTGGGCCCGCGGGTAGTCATCCAGGCCGCTAGTGAGGATGTGTGCCTCGGTGCGGCCCCTCCAGCGGTATGCCTCCTTGGTTGAGTACGCCTCACGGTCGTAGCTCTTGATATCACCGCGCTGCGTCTTGCGGAACCAGTCATACTGACGTCGGAGGAGAGGGTACAAGCTTCGCAGGTAGCTCTCGCCGAGCTCGAGGTTGTCAAGATGGGCCGTCTGCAGGGGGTCCGCACCAAGGATCTGCTCCTTCTCGGCGGGCTCGGTGCCATTGGCCGCGCGGAGGCGCTCCATGAAGCCCTCAATGATGAGGAACAGCGTCGGGGGGTTGGCATAGTGAGGATACTGGACCTGGAACTCGGCTGGGACCTTGCTACGGGCCTCGTGTCCAAGGATCTGCTCGCGAGCGATCCAGCCGTCGTCGTCCATGGTATTGTACCAGCTCTTGACAATCTCAAGAGTAAGATCCATGTCCCAGTCTGCGATGGGGATAAGATGGAAACCCTCATCCCACAGGAAGCCGCGGGGGAAAAAGGGGCGGGACGGGACGCTGGTGAAGAGTTCGTATGGACCTTCGAGTTCCTGCTTCTTACGCGCCATGGCCTCGGCAGCCTCCTCCCAGAATCCTTCATTCTCCTCCTCGTATTCAGACGCATAGGATCGGTCGATGATCTGGTGGCCGTGGAAGTATCCGATGCCGCCGACGAGGTTGGAGAACATGCTCTTGCCAAACTTGCGGTACTTTTCATCCCTGAAGGGCGCCTTGAGCTCAAAGGTTCTCGAGAAGCGCTCCTTGAAGGTCTCAGAGACCTTGCTAATCTTCTCGGTTACGTCGGCAGGGGTGTACTCCTCCCCAGAAGAGCCAGACGAGAAGATGACGTCAAACTCAAAGGGACCCTCAAACGTCTTTTCGACGATCTGCACGTTGCCCTTGCCCGGCTTGTGCTTGATGCGGTAGACTTGCCATGGGGGAGGGGGATTGGTCTGGTCAGCGTTCTCCTGGACGGGCTTGACGGCGTCTTGGAGGTGCTTGAAGACGACCGGCTTGCCCTGCCAGCTAATCTCAGGGGCGGCATCAGAGCTCATGACAAGAGTCGTGTCTCCGTGTCGGTCCTCTAGTAGTTCGTGGCCCTTCTTTGGGTGCTTCCCCTTGCCCTTTGTGATCAGGAGCCCGTAGTCACCCAGCGTCTTGGAGTTGCCCTTGAAGCTGACATCCCCGTCAAAGCCAAACTCGGTGCCCTCGCCCTCAGCCTCGAGCTCGCCCTCTCCGTCCTGGGCGATGTAGTAGAACAGCATGGTCTTGGTGTCCTCGGGGGCATCGGCTCTCAGCTCGCCCTTGATCCTGGCAGCCCAGCTGCCTCCGTGGTTGCCACCAGGGATCTTGACAAACGTGGTAGTGAGGTCAATCTTGTTGCCCTCATCATGAATCGACTGCACGCCTCCAATGCGAGCATCATACTCATCCCACCCGTAGCCGTGAATGTCCTCCCCCTGCTCGCAGGTATACCGGAACCCTGCAATCCTCAAAAATCAGTCACGACACACACTCCCACAGCGGCTCGCTCCCTGCATACCGTTCTGAATGTCCCTAAAGTCGTCGACCTTCCCCCACATGAGGCCCGTCCACAGCGCGTCAGGCGTCCTGGGTCGAACGCCAAAGTAGAGGTTGGACTTGTACGGGCCCCAGAAGAGGCTCTGGTTGTTTTGCCGGCCAATCTCGGTGGTGAGCACCGACGAGGCCTCTTGGGTGGCTGAGGCGCCCAGGACGAGTGCCGCGGCGGACACCCATTGGGCTATTCTCACCATGATGGAGGCTGAAACTCTTATCTCAAGTATCAGAGAATTGAATATTGAACAGAAAATCAAGGCAAAAAGTCTGGTGCGGCATCCGGTGCGCTTGTCGTGAGAGTGCTCTAGAGAACACGTTGGAGCTGGGGTTTGACATGGCGACGCAAGGCTGAAGCTCCGTCTTGGCGGTGGAGAGCCCTGACCAATGGACGAATGTCACCAGCCACCGCCACTGTTTCACAAGCCCCATCTGTGACTCCACTCTTGACGGGTTTCTTCTCAGCCTCCCCCAGATTGATGCCTTTGTCTTTACACTTCATCTTGACGACTCCATCTTCACAACATTCACAAAAGAACCTCGTCAGCGCAAGTACACTCAGCACACGTACATCATGGGCGACTCTCGACGCAATCGTAGGCCAGACAGCCGCCAGATGTGGGACGAATCCGACAGACGCGACAACAGGCGCGGGGGCCCACGCGATCGAAACAGGGACAACGACCGTGACCGGAGAGGATACAGGTCTCGATCACAGGAGAGGCGCGGTGGTTACGGGGACCGCTCGAGGTCTCCGGATAGGAGGCCTAACAGAGATCGCGACGGCGAGAGGAACCGGCCGAGGGGTCCCCGATATCATGACGATAGACGAGATCGACGGAGAGATGATGATGATGGACCTCGGTATCGTCGTGATGATGATGGAGACAGACGAGGTATGCAACTCCTCTCGACTCAACACTACTCGAAGCTAACATATCCAGGAAAATCACGTCGCTCCGCATCCCCAACATCTCTCAGCCCCTCCCACGACACAACATCCCTCCCAACCCGCACCCGCCCCGACACCACCAAGCGTCAACCACCTACCCCCAACATGTCCTTCAACGTGACCAACAAATCCCCTCCACGCCGTGACGACCCTCCCGCAGAGGGTGACGAGATGGACGCCGAGGACGACGAGATGGCGGCCATGCAGGCCATGATGGGCTTTGGAGGGTTCGGCACCACAAAGAACAAGAAGGTGGCGGGCAACAATGCTGGGGGTGTGAGCAAGGAGAAGAAGTCCGAGTATAGGCAGTATATGAATCGGCAGGGTGGATTCAACAGGCCGCTGAGCCCTTCGCGATGAGGGGTGGGAAAAGGCTGGTGTTTTTGGGGTCATTATGAATTTATGATATCCGTTGCGTGTTGAGCGTACCGGGCTACATGCTCAGATTAACGTTGAAAGGACATGGTAATAATTCAAGCATAAATGCCCATGTTGGAAAAACATGACATTACTTCGTAAACCAACCTTCAGTCAGTCTCAAGATGACGAGCAGACTAGGCACAAGACATCACAAGCCTTCAAACTTGAAACCTGTCTTGAAACAACTCTTCCGCTGTATGTACTAGTGTAGACATTACGTATAGCGCGTGCAATACATACCATCGCGGTCCCTCCCCTCCCGAGAAACAGGTCCCAACACCGTGATATGCATCTCGATTCAAGCAGCTCCCTTCTCGTCCTCTCCGTTCCCGTGTCATGCCTTTTCCCCTTCCTCAGCTGCTGCCGGGGGTTCGTTGGCCGTCGCCGCCGTCGGTGTCGGCACGTCGTCTTCCACGGGTACTTGTTCCGGCTTGGCCTCCTCTTTAACCTCTTCCTTGACTTCTTCTGCATTGGTTTCCTCCTTGGTTTCCTCCTTTGGTTCTTCCTTTGGCGCTTCCTCTTCCTTGGGATCTTCCTTGGGATCTTCCGTATGACTTGCATTCATCTTCTCCCTCCGTCTCCTTCGTAACCTCCTCTCTTCCTCAGCTGTTTGCCTTCTCGCCTTTCGAAGAGTCTCTCTCCTCTCAGGGTCGTTCTCGTCTGCCCCGTCTCCACCACGCATGCCTTGGAGCAGAGCCGCAGCTCGATCCGCAACATCATCTCCGCCCTCACGAGGTGATGATACGCCAGGGCTGAGCGTGGATCCGTCCTCGTCCGTGGCAGGCTCCTTGTTCTTCAAACCAACCTCCACCTCGGGTATCTCGTTGAGGTCTGGTATCTTCTGCCCTGATGCAACTCGGACTTGGTGCCTGTCCTTGAGTCGTGCTCGCCGTCTTCGGTCTCTCTGATCCCGAGTCTGGGGCGCGGCTGCACGCAACTTCTCCAGCAGCGAGTCCATGGCGCCCGTGTTGGATGGAGATGTCGGACCGCCTTCGGTGCCCGTGTTGTTGATCTTGAGTTGAGCGTGCTTCCGCTTCATCGAAGCCTCGTTGCGCTTCCTCGTCTCCTCCATCTGGACGTTCTTCTCTCGTGACTTCTTCCATTCACCCACGAACAATGCCAACTTGGCAAAGAAGTCTCTCCGTGCACCATCGTCGGCAGGGTCTTCACCATAGAACACCATGATGTCCTTGTATGTCTTCATCATCTCCTCCAGGTACAGCTCCATCTGCTCAGCCTTCCTCCGGGCATCCTTCATGATTCGCTGGACAACTTGGCTGACTCGGTCCTCGGGGTGGAACTTCTTGGGGTCGCTCAGGTTGCCGCTGTCCAGTGACATCTGGATGTTTCGAATGTTGTCAATGTACCTCTTGCAATCCGTCTGAAGCTGCTCGATGTTGATCTTCTGCACTGTTATGACACCATTGATATCATCAGCGAAGCCCTCCCACTCGGGATACTGGTTTCGCACAATGCGCTCCACCAGATCGGCCAGTGTCGACTGATTCTTATCGTCCTTGACCATGCCCAGTCTGGCCAGGGAGCTCAGCTTGAAACCGCGGGCCTGCTTGTTGGCGTCGTTCATGTAGTTACCGATATCCAAAATGAGACCGAGAACGTTCATGAGAGAAACGGAATCACGGAGTGACTCTGAAACCGTGACAACTTGTCTGACCTTCTCGTTGATCTCGTCGTACTCTTGCTCAAAGCTTCTAGTGAGAGCAAGAGCCCTCATTCGGCTCTTCCAGTAATGATGTAGCTCAAATGCTGTGTAAAGATACAGCTGATCTTGACGTGTGAGCTCTGCAGGGTCTTGTTCGCGGGTCTGGCTCTTGGCTTCAGGACCTGTCCAGTCTTTGCTGTATGGCGCCATTTGCTTGGATGTGTTGTCAGGGATGTTGCACAAGTCGTCCTTTTGCAAAAAGTCCATAACGACAGGGTTATCAAGAATCTCCGTGTCACAGTGAATGATCATCTGTACAACCTTTTCTACAGAATGCTGAGAAAACTTGGCAAAGGCAATTTCTGCATCTTGTTAGTATTCGAACTGTACACATATAAGAGAGGCACTCACCATAAGCCTTTCGAAGATCAGAAGAAATGATTTGCTTCTTATCATCCTTCTTAGAGCCGCTTCCAATGCCAATCTTCTTGATCTCCTTGGCCAAGAACAACTTTTCAACCTCGTCCAGAATACCCTTCTTGCTGAGCTCCTGGTACTTCTCCTCTCGGGCTTCAGCAGAGGGAGTGTGGGCTGCCCAGTGACTGGTTTCAGGAGCGTCGACCTTGTCCCAGTGCAGAGCCTTGAGCTTCTTCTTGGGACGAACAACGGGCAGACCAATGCCTGGAGCGGGCGCGAATGCAGGCTGCCTCGACAAGAAGTGTCCAGACATGGCACCACCAGGCATCGGGGGAGGCGGAGGTGGCGGCATACCAGGGGTGCCAGGCATTGGGGGAGGAGGAGGGGGCGGGGGAGGTCCACCGGCTGATGCTGGGGATAGCATGCCCGGAGGGGGAGGTGGCGGCGGCGGCGGAGGAGGAGCTCCTGGAATCTGACCCGGCATAGGCGGAGGCGGAGGAGGTGGTGGAGGTGGTGGTGCTCCGGGTATTTGGCCGGGCATGGGTGGAGGAGGCGGCGGTGGAGGCGGAGGTGGCCCGGCACCCGTAACTTGGATCTTCGGAGCATCGCCCTCGGCAGGAGGCGTAATCGGCGATGAGGTCTCCATGCTTGGGTGAGAGGGCCCAGTAGCAGCGTTGTCATCCTCAGAATCGCTGGCATCGTACTTCTTGACCTTGGAACCAATCTCACCAAGGAGGCCAGCCTGTTGCTTGGGGTCAATGGTCGGCCGCTTCATCTCAATAATCCTAGGCTTCTCAAAGACAACACCGTCCTCGTCCTCAGTCTCGTCACCCTCATCAATCACCTCGCCATCCGATCGCCTAATAGGCTTGCGAGGAATCTTGGTGTTACGCCGAATGCTACCCAAAACACTGTTGGTAAAGTCCCTGGGTGGTGTTCCACCGCCAGGGGGCGTCGAAGGTCTGCCGTCCATCTCTTCACGGAGGGCTCGAAGTCGGTCTGAAGGCCCGACAGCATCTCCCCAAACACGGCCTTCAAGCTTGTACTGCGTCTTCTGGCGCTCAATCTGCATCTGGAGCCGCTCCATGAGGCGATCACGGTCCAGGATGCCTTGCATGCGGGAAACATCTGGCGTCTCACCAGCTGCTGCTGCTCCATTCGCAGATTTGGCGCTGGCCGTGGGCTTGACCGACTTGGAAGCAGCGATATCCTGGGCGTCTCGAAGCATGAGATATAATTCTCTCGTTTCTAACTCGTACCGCTGGGCTTCCTTGGTTCGCATAGTTTGCATGCTATCCATCTCAGCCTTGAGTCCGTCCGCCTGTCGCTTTTGAGCATCAATAAATCGAGACTGCTCCTCCAACTGTCTTTGTAGCTTGGCAACAAGTCCATCAGCTCCCAACTCGAGTCTGGCCTTCATCTCGTCACGCTCGGCCATGGCCGCCTCGGCAATCTGCCGCGATTCAAGAGATTCATCCTGTGCCTGTCTAGCCTCCGAGTCTGTATGCAACTTGTCGAGCAGACTCTGGACAGTAAAGTTGAGACTCTGCTTCAAGTCCATGTTTGGCAACCGCCGATCCATGGCAACGTAGCTCAGCATGGAATCAACCAGCTGGAACATGCGTAGACGTTCTTCGCCATCATTAGAGCGAATGAGCAGCAGGTGTTGAAGGGCTGAGACGAAGTAATCCTGCGTCTTGGTGCCATAAAGACGCTGCTGGATGGCATCGGCGATTTGAACAGGATCTGTCAGATCCTTGACTTCAGCCTCAACATTGTCCTTGATGCTGCTGTTTTCTCGCTCGAGCATATCCTCATAGTCAATGGCTTCGTTTGTCCGGAAGCGCTCGATCTGTTTGTCCAGGAGGTCATATTGGAAACCCTCCATCTTGGTCAAGATACGCCTGATGCCACATGCCGTAAACTGAGCCCGGATATGGATCCTCAGCTCCAAGTCCTTCTCCGGAGAGTCGATGATCATGTTGACGAGCATGAGAGTCGCAACGGCATATTCCATGAGCAGGTTCTCCATGCCAATACCGCCAGTCCTCAGTTCTTCGCTCGCGCCAACCAAGCTGCCCATCTTGCCACGCCCATCGATAGTAACCTCCACCAAGCGCATCCAGGAGTCGAACCGACCATTTTCTCCAGACTGTGACTTGACTTCGTCCAGGGCCTGGATGACCTTGAGGTGGCCTTCGGCGTTCTCACCCCAGGTACACAGGAAAGTGATAATTTCGCTGACTAGTTTTCGTGTGGTGAGGCGAGGAGAAATGAGCGAGGTGGCGAGAGCGACAATGACTTTTTGGTGAATCAAGGCATCGTCGGCTCCAAACTTGTTGTTCATGAGTGCCTTGACACACTTGATGATGTCGTACTCGCGGTCCAGGTTCTTGTCGATCCGGTTGTTATCCTGGGCGGGCCCCGTGGCTGTCTTGCGGTTGATCTTAAGCAGCAAGGTCATCAGGGCGACCTGTCCCTGGCATTCGACGAATCTCTTAACCCAACCGATCTGCTGGGTTCTCAGGTTGACCTCCAGACTGCCCATGCCCTTGGTGTCGAGTCGATCCTCCATAACACGTCGGACGTACCATTCGGGCGTTCCCTCCTCATCCGAGTAGGTGGTGATATCGGGGGCCGCATACTGGTTTGGTCGCGCTGTCTGTCGGCGCTTCTGCTCGCCCTGCCACTCAGTGAGTCGATCTTGATAGAGTAGTGTCCACTTCTTCTGAGCCGGATATGCCATCATTTGTCTCCTGGCCTGCTCGGGTAGGTTATGCCATCCTCGCTTCTGCATCAGCTGGAGGAACATCTGCTCGACCACATTATCGTCATCCGGCTTTGGAAAGTAGAACTGGCCGCCTTGTGATTCTCCGACGGGGCTGGTGGCAGGACCTGGGGAGGGGAATTTGGTGATTCGGTGCGAGTCGCGGTTCGAGTAGTGTGAGGCGGCATAGGAGCTCTGTGAGGATGCACTAGGCATTGCTGGATTTGGTGAGCGCAACATCCTGACATCATGGTGGTCTGCAGTACCTGAGAAGACGCTGAGGTTATCGGCCGAGCCTCGGGCTGTGGAAGACATGTACGAATCGTAGCGGGGGTTATGAGGTTGGTTGATAGAACTAGCAGAGCTTCCCCTCGGAGGAGGCCCCCATTGTTGATATTGGGCTTGGCCCCCCTTGGAAGCCATAGTAACGTTGTTGTTGTAGCCTGAAGGAGGCTGCTGACGCCCAGGGGAGTACGCACCAGACTGGCTCGTCTGGTCCCAGCTGGGATATTGGTGAAAGTCCATGCCGTTCTTGTTTAGGTGGTGGGGAAGAGGCTCGCGGCGCACCGGCATCTGCTCGCCTTTGGGTAGGTATTCGACGGGTATCGGAGAACGCGAGCCGTTTGGTACGCTGTCGTAGGGGATGGAGGTTATCACGCCTGCCATCTGGTTGATGCCTCCATCGGGGGAGCCGGGGCGATCAATCGAGACGGCCGACGACTCTCGTCTGTGTCTCGAGGACCGGAAGCTGGCGGCGTCGTCTGTGGGGTATCTGGACTCGTCCGTGAGGCGCTTGTCCTTGTGCTTACTTCGGGAGAAGATGGACCGTCCGCCAGAGGACTGCCTCGACTTGTCGGCGGACGACATGGCGGTGGAGCGGTCGTAACCGCGGCCAAGGTGGAAGCGGAGTCTTTATTCGCGATCGTGTTGTTGCCGGTCAATGACGGTGTCGATATCGCAACGGGTGAATGGGGAATCTGAGAAACGGCGACGACTGAAAGCAACGAAATTCGAGCGCTGCGACGACGACTACCAGTTGAAACACGTGAACAAGGCGATGTGCTGGCCCAGGGCCGCTCGCTTCATGGGGGGCACGACGTCGCAGTCCGCGGGGACGCAACAATCAAGCAACTTTGAAGTGACGGGGTGATGAGAGGTCCGAGTTTTGGTTTTGAGGGGAGGAGGGGTTGGCCCTCGAAATCGAATCGGCGTGAGTGGAGGGCTTGGTGGTTTTTGAAACCCCGATCGGTCGCGTAAGTGTGGGATGTCGAGTCGGATACGCCGTGGGCTGCGGGAGGATTGAGAGGGATAGGGAGTGCGAGACAATGCGGCTCCCGGGCTGAAGCGGTGGTAGTGGTGGTGGTGGTTGTCTCAACGAGCCGAGTTGAGGAGATGGTGCTGGAACGAAGCTGCCGGATCGTCGAGTCGGGTGCGTGCAGTGCAATGCAATAAGGAGCGGATGCCGCACGGTAGCACGTAAGAAGAGGTAAAAGGACTAGGATGGTTCGGTGTGGTCTTTGTGGTTTGGTTTGGTCGTCTGTGATCAGGGATCTGCTGGCTGGCAAGGTCACCTCAAGTCGAGCCCGGGCAGCCAGGGTCACGGCCAAGATTGATGCGGATTGGCTTATGGGTTTATGGGGATGATGGGACTGAATATTGGCTAGCCGCCGCTTGGAGCGCTGAAGGCGGTCGCTGACTGGGCGCTGAAGAGGGGGGGGGGCTTCTCTCATTGGGACCAGGGCCATCTATCAGGGGAAGTGGACACTGGATATGAGAGGACGCGCCGCCCGACTTCTACCTGGCGAGAGTTCATTTACTCTTGAGAGAACCGGATTGCTGGGATCGACAGCTTCTAGGGTCGCAGTCGAAAGTTTGACAGATATTTGTGGCGCAAACAGGACCGTTTTCTCTGGCATTTCCTCAGGTCGGCAGTTGCGGGTGAAAGGCGTCCTACAGGACCCATTGACAACCTAAACCCCTGGAAGACTTGGAGGCCCAAAGAACGCCCAAGAACCCCTCAGCAGGACCGACTTTATGCAGAAAAGGACACCACCACTTTTATCTTATGCTAGTCCAACTCCAAGGGATCACATCGCTGACGGTGGTCATGGTGAGCCGTATCGTATTGGAGTGGAGTCTGATGCAAGTTGGCTTAGACAAGCAAGACTCGGCTCGGGGAACCCAAACCTCCACAGCTGTCCATATCTTATTTGTGCTAGGGTTCGAGGAGAGATGCAGAGTAACTGCGCTAGAGTTCGTTTCTCCTGAGAGTGTTCATGTAATCCAATCCATCGATGGATGGTTGGCTATTTTGGGCAGCTGGCCACAGTCTGGGCGACCTCCTGTTGTGCGACGCGCCTCTTATTTGCTGATGCAGCGATTCACATGGATCCCTCAGTACAAAATCCATGTGACACGAGCAGTTGCTGAATTAGGTACAAAATTAATTCTCCTCCCTCGCTATACTACTACCTTGCAAAAAGACAAGTTTCCCGGTCCTCCCGCTCTCCATCCTTTAGCGAGGTCGGTTGTCTTAAACACTCCATTCCAGTCTCCCAGAATAACACGTCCATCCCATCCCATCCTCCCCCCAGACGTTTCTAGACGGCCCGCTTCTCATGGTCCCCTTGTAGCTTTAGACTGCCGGAGGCGGCACCCCCCTTTAGCGGGTGCGTCGGCGTCGTCACGGCCTGTGGCTTGTGCATGATGAACAACCCGCGACCCCGACGCCACGTCTTCTCTGTTGTAGCCTCGTCCAACCCGACCCGACTTCAGTCCGGCCGCGTTCGGCTTTTGCTTCGCATGCCAAACCACCCCCGTTGGAGCGGCATCGTGGCCCTTTCTCCAGCCTAGATCCCTTCTGCTTGCATCTCAAGCGTCGTGATTGTTCGCGGCGACGCAATTCTTGCACCGTCGCGCTGTCTTTCGTAGAGCCACGCGAGCAGGCAGAGCAGACGCAACCATGGGCGCCAGCACGTCCGTAATCAAGGTGCGCATCATATCACGAGCAACACTCACGTTCCTCTGTCGCTAACGCAAACAGACGCTCGCCGTTCCCGCTGTCGTCTCGCTTATACTATTCCTTCTTTCCACATACGTCTTGATTCCCCTCTGGCGTCGCTACGCCCGCTACAGTCAATACCTCCCCCTCGACTCCCTCTCGTCGCAGACCTTGTCCCTGCGCGATCGCATAACATCCCGCATCTCTGCCTGGCGCTCCAATCGCAATGCCCCATTTGCTTCGGAGACTGTCTCCGAGGATGGTTTAGATGACGAGGACGGCGAGGAACTCGGCCACGTCGACGAGGCTACCTGGCGTCAGATGGAGGCCGACACTCGCGCGGCTCGGCCGGATAATACCAGACGATTGAGTAGAGAGTGAGTATCTTGATCGCATACGTGGAACCACCATGTGAAAACATTCCATTGGGCCCAATGGCTCCATCTTATACGTTGTCTTGTCTGTGCTGTTGCTAACTAAACTTGCCGTAGCCTCGAAGAAGGGTTCAGAGATGATAGCGATGACGAGTCAGACCGGCTTGCTAGGAATAATGTTAGGTCTTGACGCTAGAACATGATTCAAAACAACTCTTTCAAATACTCTTTCAGTCATGACGGAGCCATCTAATGCTACACTATCAGAAAACCGGTTCGATCAGCAGTCATCAAATTAACCGCTGGATTCTCCTCTACCTAATGCCCTATAATCATTATTTGTTATACGACACAACGTTTCTCTCTTGATACACATTCCGCTGTAATCATATCGCTGATCAATGAACGCCAAACCCCCAAATGCAACCACTTCCTCCAACCAACTCCTCCAGCCTAGACGACTTCGGAGCTGGGTTCGTCGTAGGCCTCGACGGCTTTTTCCTTTCCTTTGCCCTCGTCCGCCTTTGAAACTTGCTCTACTTCTTCAACTTCACCCACGTCCTCGACCATCTTTTCTTTTCCTTTCCCCTCGTCTCTTTTTTGAACTTCGTCGTCTATTCTCACGACCTCTTCAGGTTCTTTGACTAACCTCATCTCCCGTCGAATTCTCCTTTCTACCGCCCTCCTTTCAAGTGCTTCAAGGTCTGGTAATGCGATGCTGCTTCGGGGGGGAATTGAGTTCTGGCTCTCCCCGACCGATTCTGTTTGGCTGTGTCCAAGTGGGCTGTCCCCAGGCAAGTTGCTAGTTCCTCGGGACTGGATTTCTTGAGGTCGGTTATCCTGGAGTTGATTGTCTTGACGCGGTTGGCTCTTAGTCCCAACTCCCTGGGTTTGGCCGTTCCTTGAGGAAGTCCGAGTGTGGTGTTCCTGCGATCGTCTTGACTCTATGAGCCATTGGTTATAAAAGTTTCTGGTTCGGCTGTGTTCATAGGCCAGAACTGCCCTCTCCAGAGCATCTTCCTCGTTTCTCTGGCGTCTTTGGAAATACCTGGTGCAAGTCTTGTGGAAAGGCCTCTCCAAGAATGAAGACGACACACTGCTCTCCATATGGTGCAGTCTCCTTTTTCTATACTTTCCGATCCGCTGACAGATGGAATAGCCTTCGTCTGATAGGCAGAATTCGCAGAATTCATTCATGACAGGCGGATTCTTGTCCTTATTGACACGTATAGGATCAAGACGCTGAGGGGCCGTTCTTTGTGGAATGCACAAATGTCCACACCTGTGTCGCAGAGGGATACATCCGCCCCATGGGCAACAGCACCTTGGCCGCCCTTCTCTTGGCTGTACCTCTTCTGAATGCACCCCTGAATGCTTCACAGCTTGCATGTAGCGATTGAGGCATCTATGACCAAACTTGTGGCCACAGGGGAGGTAGGCCTCCACCTCTGTGCGCTCACCAAATGCATGGCCGCAGTCATATTCCTCAATCTCTATGACCGGAGGAACCTTGATGTATAGTTTCCCACAGAAAGCACAGCCATCGGGCCCAATCCTTTGAAAGCGCAGCTTCGGGGATCGCCAGCCGACTTGGGTTTGTCTTTCGTCGGGCCTGAGCTCGTCTTGTTCTGGTGCAGGCTGAATTTCCTGAGATCGGGGCTCGTCTCGTTCGGCGATGGATGGCAAGTTACTTGGAGGTATCAAGAGTCCCAAGATAGGACGCTCGGTGACGACGCGAATACGCGGGTCGACGGAAAGGTTCTCGGAAGAAGGCTAGTCTTCTAAGATCTCATCTGTTGGGAATTCTTCTGGTAGGAGTTCTTCGGCTACGTGCTCTTCCGCCGGGGGCTCCTCTGCTGGAGTTTCCTCTGGTGGTCCATCGTTCCCAAAGCCACAGAGCTGTGAACGTAGTACGACAGGAGTTATTTCGCCTTCGTGGCTAGACTGCACTTCCTCCAGCTCCGAAGGCGTCGGGGATGGTCCCGTCTCACTATTCCCGATGTCGATCAACCGGTTGAAGATGGCGGGCTCTGAGACGACGGGCTCTGAGACAACGGGCTCCAAGTTCTCTTCCACAACCATGGTCCTCTTGCGAGCAAAGAGCCTTTTTATCACAGAGGGTCGTCGTTCCTCGTCAGCGACCCGTGGGACTGGCTCCCGTCTGCGCTCGCATGGGGAGTGTGGTCTCAGGATCAGTCCTCGGATCAATCTAATGGGGTGTAGAACAGACATGGCGGTTCAAGGTTGTTGGTTGGTTGGAGATGGACGCTCATAGCGAGAGAGAAGTATGGTCCTGGCGATCAAGCAGTGGCGGAATCAACTAACGGAAGGCCCAAAACGATGGAGGTCCCAAAGTGATGATGGAGAGAGCTTGGTAAGATGATGGATGGTGTAACGATGGTATATGGGGTGAGAGTATGATCCAACGATGGAGTAGAGAGCAGAAGAGAAGAGGGCGAGGTTCATAGAGCTCGGTCACTTTTCTCTTGACCGTTGTTCAGTGATGGAAGGATACCCAAAAGGTGCCTGCCTTGAATTGGCCAATCTTGACTATTATCCAACATTTCTCTAGGAAAGAGCTGTCTTGTAGTTGAGTCAAACTGGCAGCCGAGGAAAGAGGGAGCTCACTTGAGCAAGTGCAATTGGTGTAAGGCAAGAATGCCGCTTGCCACAAAATTGTGAGGAATGCATCAAACAATCCAATCCAGTACTTGCATCATTAGAGTCAATTGCTGAGTCGCTTTGAGTTATCGTAACATAATTATTTGTTTGTCAAGGTGGTTGGTTTCTCATCCTCTATCGAAAAGTTCAAAGTTAGCTGGTGAGAGACCTCCCTCCACGGCAGCCTATCAAGACCCCACCAAGCTTCCAGCTCTCAACCTCAGCATCATCACTTTCCATCACCATCTTCCGCAGCTGCTCCTTCAATATGCGGTTCCGCACGGAGCTGAAAAACATTCGCACCTTTTCAAGTCCGTCTCCCGCATTTCCTTGCATCGTCGCTCCCTACTGACTGTAAAATTCGCAGAGCTCACAGCTGCACTTGGCTCTCTTGAGAAGATCGCCTGGTTGCGCTTGAGCGATGACACGGCACGCTTCACCGTCATCCCAGATATGGGATCGCAAGTCTGGGCGTACGTGCTTGCCTTCAAATACCTTTTTAGTCTTCATCGCAGACGGAAGAGCACATCCGCTAATGACCACGCAGCTCGCTTGCCATGGACTTCATCTTTGATGGCTATCACATCCAATCCGCAGAAGCAGGCAACACCATCAACCTAGAGCTTCCCCTTCAACCACTTCAGCGCGCCCTCAAGTCCGCCCTCAACAGCATATCCGCTTCCCTCCGCCTGACAAAGAAGGAAGGATTGCCTGTGCTATCCATGACCATCACAACAACTACTGCCAATGCACCCGGAGCTGCAAAGCCCTCGGGTACTGGTGCAGGAGATGATCCCTTTGATGATGACGACATGTTCCAGGCTGAGAACTTCGAAACCTCTCTGAGACGCGAGCACGAAAAGATCATCACGCAGGATATTCCCGTGCGAGTCCTCCATCCCGAGACAGTTGAAACCATCATGCAACCACGAGTGCGTGAACCTGACGTGCACATCCAACTGCCACCACTTCTTCAGCTCAAGGCCATCTCGGACCGCTTCACCAAGCTTGCAATGGCCTCCAGCTCTGGGTCCTCCACCACTACAAAATCACCAAAGCTCGAGCTCAGCGCCAACATGCACGGTGGCTTGCGTCTGCGCATGGCGACAGAAAACACTGACATCTGCAGCGTCTGGTCCAATTTGGAGAACCCAGAGCTGGATCCCGCCCAGCTGGAGTGTCCTGTCGAAGAGCACCCGAGCACAAAGTTCCGTGAGGACGGCCCAGATCGCTGGGCAACCGTTCGCGTCGACGGCAAGGACTGGAGTCGTGTCCTAAGTGTTGGTCGACTGGAGGGTAGGGTGATTGCTTGCTTTGCCGATGACCATGCTTTAATCCTTTATGTATATGTGCCCCAGTACGACGATGCTGCGGCAGACGATTCAGTCGTCACGGTACGTGTCCTCCTTGAAATATTCTCGCGTCCTAGCACATGCTAACAAAGTTTAGTACTATGTTCAATCATACAGTGTCTGATCTGGGTATCGAGAAAAATCTTGACTTGATTTCGGCGTCGGAGTTGTTTTCAAAACACATCTTAGGGCCTGGGTCGTTTTCATCATGGAGCTGGGCAGGATACAGTTGGTGGGTGTTTGAGCAAAGGTAGAAGGTCACACATTGCCCACATAATCAAGCGAATTGATAGAAATGAATCTTCAACGCATTATCGTTCCGTATCTGATACCAGGCTTCGAGTCATACCCGTGTCTCGAGCCGCCATCTCTAGTCTTGACGCTGATCCAAAATATTACAAGCCAAAAGTCCTTCTCTTCCTCTCCCTCAAGTGTACAACTGGCGTATTACAGCCACCAAGGCCCAGTCTTCCCTCGGCGCCACTGAGAGTATGATAAAACACAACAATAGTCTATAGTACAGATTGGTTCATCCAAGACATGAACCCCCCAAATAACGCCTGGACACAGCTTGCCGATGCCGAGATCGGCACAAATGCTTGATGCCCTGAATTACAACTCTTTCCTTCTTTTACTTCGCCATGACATCGACGTAACGGCCACTCTTTCGTGGCTTCTTCTTGTCGCTAGCCTTGCGTGGCACGACGCTGAGCAGATCGTCGATGCTGCTGGCGTTGCTCATGCTTGTAGTAGGCCGGCTTGGTGGGCCGTTGCTGGTGTTGGAGACAGACCGGAGCATAGGAGGTGGTGCCAGGCTGTCGGACGAAGCTGTTCTCATCAAATCAGGTGTACCAGCGCGAACCTTGGGAGGCATGAGCGGTGGCGGTGCGCTGTTGCTGGTCACCAACGGTGGTGGAGTTCCAGGGGGAGGTGGGGGAGTTCCCGACACAGATCGAGGTCCACCACGTGGAGGAGGTGGTGTGGCCGTTTTCGCAGGCGTATTCTCGGCACCAGGCTTCTTGTTAACCCATCGCTTGAGTTCAGGGTCATACACGAAACTGCTGGCCTCACCAAGCTTAGCACGGATGGGCTTTCCAGGTGATGATTCACCAGGTGAGGGAGAGTCGGCAGCGGCCTTCTTGCCACCTCCAAACCATCCACTGAAGCCCCAGCCCTTCTTGGCCGGTTGCTGAGCAGCTGCGCGCTTAGCTATGTAACTGTTAGTAGGTTGCTATCACGATACCTGGGAGATTCCTTACCATCTTCTTCGGCAGCCTTGCGGAACATCTCCTCGTTCTCGCGGTCCTTGTCCGACTTGGACTTTTCCTTGGGCTTCATCGAGGGGAAATCGTCGTCATCATCCATGAAGCTCTTCTTCTTGGGCTTCGGTGTATCCTCATCTCCCTCGGCCGTCGGCTCGGGGTCCGGTTGATAAGATGGAGGTTCGTAGCCGTAGGGCTGGAATGAAGGAGGTTCATATCCGCCACTGCTGCTCTCTCCGGCATTTCCCGGGGTCTCGGGCTCCGGAGGGTTTGAGTTCATCTGTGGTGGTTCGTAACCATAGCTAAGAGGCTGGAATCCTTGTTGCGAGGGCTCGGTAGGCTTGTCATCCTCGCCCGTAGAATTGTTGACCTGCGTTGACATTCCGTAAGGTTGGTAGCCAGCCGGCGAGTACGACTGCGTAATTTGAGCCGCAGGGGCCAGACCGGAGAGCTCAGCACCAACACTGTTCAGCTGAGGCTGAGGAACTGAGGGAGCGTAGCTATCGCCTGAAGGAGCCGGGGCGGCTGAAGGAGCGCCAGGATAGGCGGGCTCATACGAGTTTCGAGGGTACTCGCTGGAGGCCCGGTCCATCGAGGTTCTTCCGGGAGTGTACTGCGAAGTGGGAGAATAAGGGTTCGATGCAGGAGCTGGGGCCCCAGCCGCAGCTCCAGCCGGGGCATACCTGGAGGCGGCCGCGCTCATGGGCGCCTGAGTAGGGAGCTGAGCAGGTGTCATGCCAAAGCTCGGTGATTGTTGAGCATAGATGTCAAAGTTGGAAACGGAGGGAGATCGACTAAACTCGCCGGAGGGGCGGTTGAATGGTCCAGTCTCTCCAGCAGCTCCATTCTCATCGTTTTCATCTCCGGCAACAAACTTGTTGAACCTGTTCCACATGCTGTCCGAGACCTTGTTCATGCTAGGCTTCGAGATCCAGGAACCGCTGTCTTCCTTCGGGGCTTGCTTCAACCGCATCATGAAGTCCTCGACGGCGGTCTCCAGAATGGGGTGGTGATAAGGAGACCGCTTGGTCTGAGAGTGGATGGCTACCAGGATAGCATCGCAGTACTGCAGAGCCTTATCCCGGTGGCCATACTCAGCAAGGACCATAGCATGCTGAAGCTTGTAGGCCGCCAGATGAGGAGCTCCAGCGGCGGCATGGGCACCTCCTGCAAGCGACAGCCCGTACTCATAAACCTCACTGAGTTGAAGAGCCTCTGTCTCCTTTGCAAATTGGTCCGCCTGCTGTCGGTGGTCCGCTCCGAGGAGAACAAAGTGGGCATTGGGATCGTCCAACCCTCCGAAGATGGACCCACTGCGGCCAAACATGAAGCAAATGTGAGCTGCCTCGGCTCGGCCATAGCTGGACAAAAGGCTGCCGAGGGCGTTTAAGCCCTGGGTGTCCTCAGCACTGCGGTTGCTGAGGACAAGAGACAGGGTCTCTCGCCACTTGTCCAATCCGTCGAGAGTGTCCTTGGTAGGGCCTGAGCCCGCATTGGTTGACACAAGTTGAAGGCCAGCTCGAGCATGCACAGGAACGAGCTCATCAACACAGTCGTCATAGTTTCCAGAGAGGATCTTGTAGAGGGCAGCCATGGACTCGTTGGCATGACCAGGGTAATTGACTTCCTTGCGAACGAACTCCTGCGCCACCCGCTTGTAGAGCTCTCCTTCTACAGTATGCGAGATGAGCATAGCATGTCCCCAAAGTCGCTTGTCGACCAGGGCCCAAACAGCCTGCTCACGATCACCCCTGAGTAGATAATGACGAATCTGGTCCATGGTTGAAACATCAGCGCCATCAGACTGCATCGAGGTGACCAATGCAAGCTGACCACCAAGGCTGTTGGCAGTAGGGAATAGTGCGTCGTCATCGGCAGTTGGGGTCTTTGTGCCTGGGGAGAGCACGAGTCGAACAGCCTTTTCGACAGCAGCGTTACCCTCCAGAACACCATCATGTTCAATGAAGATGCGGAGGATCTTCCAGAGAAGCAATCGCTCGATGGATCGCTTCACCTCCAGAGAAAGTTGCGAATGGAACGACAGGTCAGGCAGGTCCTTTTCCAACACCTCAATAGCAGTGTTAAGCCAGGCAATGGTCTCCTTCTTCTTGGACTTGCCCCTGAGAGGGCCGGGGAACTTGGCCAAGTGATCTTCGAGTGGCTCAATATCCTTCACGTTCTGAATCTTGACCTCTCCGGGGGTCCGCACAATCATTGGCACAGTCTGGTTCATGCCATACCGCGGAATGCTCTTGGGAAACGATGTAACGACGGTGCCACCTACACCCCAAGAAATGACAGGAACACCTCTCCATCGCTGAAGAGGATCCTTCTCCCGCCCATCAGTAGGCGCAACCATGTTCATGTTGATAGACTGGCCCCGAGTGCGAGGAGCAAATGAGGCGGCTGGGGCAGCAGGCGCAGCAGTCGCAGCGGGGACAACCGGAGCGTAGGGCGCGTACGATGGCTTTGTTGTCACTGGAGAGCCATGCGAATGCGCGGATGAGGGGCGGCGCGTCGAGTCAGCCGATCTCTGGGCTTGCTTATGGCCAAACGAAGTGCTTGGCGATTGCGTCTGAGCTCGAGGGGGTGGCACAAAACCAGCCGGCGCAGCTGGGGCAGCAAGGGGTGCATATGGCCCCGACTGTTTCGGGGGAGACAGCGTAAGCTGCGAAGCATAGTTTGGGGGAGGCGGTGTCTGCCGGGGCACCTTGGGAGGAGACGCGGGGTTGTACTTCGACTCGTGGTAAGGGGCAGGAGCATGAGTAGCACTCAAAGATCTAGGTTGGGTAGGCTGATCATCCTCCTCCTCAACCTCTCGTGTGGGAGGAAGAGATGAAACACGGTTAAGTCTTGGTTCAAATCCGGAACTCTCGCAATGTGTCAACGGGCTTGAAGTCCGTGGCTGATGAGGCAGCATCGGTGCAGGAACGGCAGATGCAGACACAGGGCCATATGATCCGTGCGATTTCGTAGCCGGGGGAGCCGGGGAGTAACGGCTGCTCGCCGGAGCTGGTGGTGCTGTGTGGCTCCCACCCATGCCGGGAGCAGGAGAATATCGAGAAGCACTGGAAGATGGAGGAGGCAAATGGTTGACAGAATTAGCCAGAGTCGCATAGGGGCTGGCTCGCTCAGGAGCAACCAGGTTGGCCCCCGGCTGTTGAGCAGCTGGCGGCCGATTAGGAGCCTGGCTGGGTGTAACGGCTGGAGCTGCCATATGAGTCGATGCTGAAGGCATCAACGGCGAAGGGATATGCGTCCCATGGGTCATTGGTGGTTGGCGAGCTGGCGAAGCCCCCCTGTGGCTTGTCCTTGAACTGGGACGTGGCCTAGAAGTCATTGGCAGTTCCTCAAAGAAGTTCTCATGATGCTGGAGTCCTGGCGTTGTGGGTTTTGGGGGTGACTGAGGGTGTTGACTGGGTAGGCCATGGCTAGAGGAAGGAGGAGTGAGCCTAGTAGGAGGACCAGGCATGCCAACGCTGGCACTTCGCGGAGGAGGTTGAATTGGGGCATGAAGATGACTCGCCTGGGAGAGCTGTTGCATGCTGGCCCTCTTCCGGGGCTTCACCACATTAGTAACAAGGTCAGTTGGGAGGTCGTATGGCGAGTGATAGCCTCCCTTCGACTTGTCTGCGAAACTCTGTGCCTTGGGCATCTCAGGACGTGCTGGAGGGGCTCGACCATATTGAGGAGCGGACCCCATAGGAGTCGTTCCGGGAACCGGGGGGTTGTAAGCGGAAGTAGGATGGATGGGTGCAGCCTGGACCGGAGCGGGCGCCCGCGCGCTAGGAGCATATGGAGATGGCGCATGCTGGTTTGCCTGCTTCTGAGGAACATAAGCATTGGTAGCAACGGGCGCCGGAGCGGGAGTTGGCTCTTCATCCTCCAAGAAGCCTTCATCATCGCTTCCAAAGAACGCAGCTGGGTCGACCGGCTTTCCGTCCGCACTAGTGTCTTCGAGGAGGAAATCTTCATCGTCATCGTCGGCGAAGGCTTGTTCCCACTTCGATTCCAAATCTCCGTTGCCAGCGGCGTTAGTGGCGGTCGGCTCAGTGGCAGCAGGCTTGGCCGGCTCTTCGTCCTCTTCGGGAGTCTCCTCAAGAGTGGGTTGCCGTGAAATGGTGCCAGTATTCAACGAATCCATGACTTGCATGGTCGACTTTCGCTCCAAAGACGGAACAGGTGCTCCATCAGGCACAGCATTCGCGCCGTCTTCCACCTGCTTGAAGAAATCCTCTCCGTCTGCATCTCCATCATCAAAAGAGCTCAGGGCCCCGTCGGGTTTGGTGCTTTGTCCCTCCTTTTCTGCAGAATGGGAAATCAAGGGAATGCCTTCCTCAAATCGGGCCTCGGAGGCCTGGCCTTCGGGACTCTTGAGTTCTCCGCCAATGGAGATTGATGAGGAGTGGCCACGGCGCGGCGCGTCCAATCCATCACCAGTACCTTGCTGTTTGTATGCTTGCTCCTCCGCGTCAACATCCTTCTCCATCTCTTCCAAGACATCCAACGCTTGGTTAGAGGGAAGTGGCTGGTGACCGTGCGTATCCGAGCTCGCCTGCATAAGGGGGACAACTGGAAAAGAGCTTGTTCTATCGGAAGGAGGCATAAACTTAAAGGGGTCGGTGTCTGTGCGAGAAAGGCTCCAATCTCCTTCGTCGTCGTCATTGAAGTTCACTTCGTGGGATACAGTCCGGGCAAAGGACATGGAGCTGGAATGTTGTGATGTCGGCGCCTTTGAGGGAGAAGCTGTCTCTGTCTTGGGCTGCTCAGGGGCAGCCTGATCAGGAAGCTGTTCGGGTTCGGGTTGTTGAGGTGCTGAAACCTCCGAAGCTAACCAAGAATCGCCGGCATCATGGCCATCTTGCGAGAACCAGGCATTGGCAGCGTCGCTTCCTTCAGAAGGCTTCTGTTCGGGTTGCGACTGGATATCTTGAGTCGTAGGCTTGCTAGGTTGCAGAGCCGGGTCCGTTGTTGATGACGTCGCCTGTGCAGGATCGGCGGTAGTCTCGGTGGAGCTGAGAGCATGGGAGTCATTAGGCATCATAGCCGGATGCCACGCCGCGTTTGGCGACTCTGAAGCCATCGCGAGGCCGAGTCAGGCAGTCGGCTCGTAGCTGAGAAAAAAAGGTCAAGGTTGAATGTGAATAGCAAATACTTTGCGCGATCGTGTCAGCAAAAGGGTCCTGATGCAAAGGGGCTAGCGAGCTAATCTGCGCGCTGGAGCTTGGAGCAGGGCTCGCGACTCGACTTCGTCAGGGGTAGATGGGGCATAAAATGAACCCGGGAAAGAAGGGATGCGTACTTAGTATACAAGAATGGAATCGGGTCTTCTCTTTCAGTCAAAGGCGCGGCTCGCCATGGTCTTCCGGGGAAACAAAATCGGCGTCGGATGGAGTTGAGTTGGAAGGGAAACGTTCTGGAAGTACAGTACAGATCGCAAGTGCAAGTTGGCATGTACCCAAATTTGGGGCCCGGAAAGGCAACTACCGCCCGTTGGTTCCTTCCCTGCTCTCCCTCCACTCATCGGCCGAGGCCGCCACGCGCCACTAAGCGGGCCAGCCTAGGTAGCGTGCGCTCCGTAGATTATCCGAGTCCGTGTCTGAGTTCCCCATCAACCACTGGAATCTAGCCCCAACTCTTTCGCCATTGTCGAGCTTGATTAGACGTCTGCTGACCACATCATATGAGATGCTCACCCGCAACCGCATGAGACTGGTTTGACTCTTACGATGGCTGCATGCCGTGCTTCATTCCGGGGTCTGTTTGGCCGGACAACTGATGAGGGGTAGTTGGAATTCCCCTCCCAACCACTCAGTTACTGTATTGCTTCACTCACAGCCAAAGAAAGACCCGAGGTGTTTCAACGTGTTGTATTTGCTGTGTTGAAATACACAATGAATTCTATCCATCTCATTGTATGATACGAGTACGTGGCTCGGGGGTATTTTACGCCATCATTACAAATTAGTACATTTCCCTTTTAATTCCCGCCAAAAGCAAAGAGCCGAGTCATTAGTTGTCCAGGGCCTGCGCCTCACACATCTTCCGATACAACCCGCCCTGCGCAATCAACTCCTGGTGCGTTCCCACCTCTGTGATCTTGCCTCCGAGGAAGACACAGATCTTGTCGGCGTCCTTGATCGTGCTCAGCCGGTGAGCGACGGCGATGGTGATGCGGTCTCCTTCCTTTGCAGCCTCGGCCAGAGCTCCCTGCACGATCTTCTCACTATCCGTGTCGAGTGCACTGGTGGCCTCATCGAGCAAGAGAATCTTGGGGTTTCGGATGAGAGCTCGCGCGATGGCGATTCGCTGTCGTTGACCTCCAGATAGCTGTGCACCGTTCGAGCCAGCCTGTGTATTAACACCGTCAGGGAGAGACGACACAAAGTCCCAGGCATTGGCAGCACGGAGAGCTGCCTCGATCTTTTCATCCGATACTGAAGAGACAGGGTCCTTGTTCTCGGTAGAGGGGTCGTCGATACCAAGGGCAATGTTCTCACGGATAGTTCCCTGGAAGAGCGTCGGCTCTTGCTGAACGAGACCAATGATGCGGCGGTAGAGACGCGGGTTGATATCAGGAAGATCCAAGTCTCCAATCTTGATAGTTCCGCTAGACGGATCGTAGAATCGTTCCAGCATGGCAATCATGGTCGACTTGCCGCATCCAGAGGCACCGACCAAAGCCACGAACTGCCCAGGCTTGACTTCCAGGTCAATGCCACGGAGGACATGTGCATGAGGTCGAAGGGGGTAAGAGAAGCGAACGTCGTGGAGAGCAACGGAGCTCCCCGGCTCGGGGCCGTTACCGCGGTTCTCGGGCGTTGGCTGAACAGTAGGCTGGAGCTGGCCCAGCCAGAAGATGTAATTGGCAGCGTTGATTCCCTTGGTCATGCTAGTCGAGAACTGGAAGAGCTGGGCTGAAGCCTGGCCTGAGTAAAAGACACCCAGGAAAGCTACAAAGAAGTTGTACATTGAGATTTCGCCAAAGGAGAGCAGGCGGCAGCCGTACCAGAAACCGAGGGCCTGGAACCAATACTCGATGGATTGTGTAAAGGCAAAAAAGATCATGATTCGCAAGATGTCGTTCTTGGAGCCAGACACGGCGTGGTTCAGCTCATCGACATACTGGTTCAAAACCGACTCCTCAATGGCCAATGATGAGACAGTCCGGATAGCGGTAACGGCCTCTGAGGCGATAGACGCACTTGTCGAGTACCTCTTCGAAGTATCACGATCCAACTTGGCATCCATGCGAATCTTGAGGTAACCGGAGCCAACCAAGGGTGGGAGTCCAGCGCAGACAACAACCAGGCCAAGCTTCCAGCTATACACAATGGCCAAGACACTGCAGGCAACCAGGTTGAGGGCTGCAATTAGGATGAGAGCAATGTTGAATCCCATCAGCTCCAAGACGGACTGGGGGTTGGAGTCGATACGGCTGGCCAGGGCACCGGTGTTGTTCTCCTTTCGGTCGAAGAACTGAAGGTCCTGGCGAAGCATATCACGGAGACTCTGCTTTCGGAACTTGTGGCTCAGGAAATGGGCGATGTTGTTGGAGCTATAGCCGAGGGCGAAGTAGGAGAAGAACATGCCGGCCGCCAAGACGATGAACATGGAAGCAAAGAAGTCACCACGGTCCCTCATGCGAGAACCAGTCAAATTGAAGACATCCACCATGCTGGCGAGCAGGAAAGCCTGTCCAGGAAAGGCGGCGACTCCTCCCAGAACTCCAGCCAGGACGAAAAAGTAAGACCAGGCCATCTCGGGGCTCTCGCGAATAAGTCGGACAACAACCGCGACAAAACCCGCTTGCTTGTAGTTTTCGTAGTTGTCGCGCTCCTTCTGGCTCTCCATTCGCTGCTCAACATGGGTTTCATACTTGGTGAACGTCTTGGAGGCCTCAACGGAATCTTCGGCAGCCTCAGACTCGGCCTCTTCCACCTCGGTCGAGGCTGTGGAAGCGGCACCGGAAACAGCAAGGTTCTGGATCTTGACAAGTCGGGCATAGGCACCATTATCGGCAATGAGGGACTCGTGAGTACCCTGCTCAATGATGGCACCCTTGGACATGACGACGATGTTGTCGGCCTTGCGAATGGTGGCGAGCTTGTGAGCGATGACAATAGTGGTACGGCCCTCAGACGCCCGATCAAGGGCCTGCTGGACGACGCTCTCGGCATGGGGGTCGAGGGCACTCGTGGCCTCGTCGAGAAGAAGAACCTTGGGCTGTGAGACGACGCTGCGAGCAATGGCGACTCGCTGCTTTTGGCCACCAGAGAGCAATCCACCACGTTGTCCGATTTGGGTGTTGTAACCGTCTGGCAGCTCAGTAATGAACTCGTGGGCAAAAGCCATCTTGGCCGCTTCCTGGATTCGTTCCATCTGCTGCTCCGCAGGGGCGTTTTCCCACTCGGTTCCAACTAATCCATGCTTGATGTTGTCAAAGACGGATCCTTCAAAGAGGATGGGCTCCTGTTGTACGAGACGGACGTTCTTGCGCAGCCAGTTCAGGTTGAGCTGGTCAATTGGGCGGCCATCTAGCTTAATTGTACCAGACTTGGGGTTGTACCATCTCTCAATAAGACCAACAATTGTACTCTTTCCAGAACCTGATTGTCCCTGGGCAAGAGTTAGAAACTGACCAAAGCAGACTTGGGGGCTTACTTACGACCAAAGCGGTGACCTTGCCCGCAGGAACGTGAAGCGAGAAGTCCTCCAACACGGTGATGTCTGGTCGAGTGGGATAGGCAAACGTAATGTTCTCCAGCTCAACATGGCCAACAGTCTCGGACGGGGTCTCACCCGACTTGTCGAGAGGGTCAATGGCAGATTGCCGGTCGATGAGGGCGAAGAGCTGTCCTCCAGCAGACATGGCACGGCTAAAGTCGATCGAATAGGGGGCAAGCTGGGTCAAGTTGACAGCAGCAACCACAACAGAGAGCAGCACCCTGGGTAGACTGGTTAGCGTGTGCAGAGCATGATACCTAGTAAGACGTACGTGAAGATGTCACCAGAGCTGGTGATTTCTCCCTTGGAGAGCATGTGAATACCCTGCCAGAAAGCAAGACCAAATCCGAGGTAGATGATGGTGTAGTCACCTGAGAACATGAGACCCATGTGCATGGAAATCTTCTTGCCGACTGTGTGAGCTTCCTCAAGATGCTTGTCAAACTTGGCAACCAGCCTCTCACGCATCTCAAAGGCGTGAACGGTGCGAACGCTGGCCAGGATACCCTCAGCGAGCGAGTTGGCTTGGCCATTGATCTCGAGAATCTTGACCTCGAGACCAGCCTCGATAGTCGCGATAACGGTCATGACGATGATAGTGGCCGGTGCAATGCACAGGCAGATGAGGGTGAGTTTCCACTGGACGACAAAGGCGAGGATGAATGCGGTGACGAATGCCGAAAGGCCCTGGAATGTGAGGCCCAGCTTCTCAGCAATGCCTCCTTGGATCAAGCGGCCATTAGACGTGGCCTGAGTAGCGATAGAACCACCGGTGCCGAAGTCATAGTAAGCGACCTCCTGACGAAGGGCAGCGCGCAGATACTCGTGACGGATGTTTCGAACAACGCGATAGGAGGTGTAGGTGAGAAGGGCGTTCCAGATGTAAGAGAGCACGAATCGACCAATACCGAGATAGACAAAGTACAGGCTATCAAGTATTAGCAAGAATTACCACCCAGAGTTCAAATATCAGTAAACGTACGCTAGATCAGCGACATCACTTCTAAACTTGGCAGGCCCAGACTTTCCAGCAGTAAAGTCGGTGATGGTGGTGATGAACTTGCCCAGAATGAGGTTCTGGAGGGCAATACCGGCGCCTGAGGCAATGGCAGCGACGACAGCAATTCCTTGCATTATATAGTCGGATTTGTTACCAAACGTGAGAATTCGCTTTGAAAAGGGTTAAAAACCAGCTATTTTCCGGACTCTTCTCAAGACTCACCTTGTAGTCTGCCCAAGAACCCTCTACTTCGGCCTCCTCTGGTGGAGTGGCAGGGGTGCCATCCTCTGTGTTGACAACGACCTCTTCAGATTTGGCGACATTCTCCTCGGACTTGGTCGAAGGTGCATGGACACCTCCCGTCTCCTTCTCCAACTCTTTCTCGTTAATGCTTGGAGCCATGGCTTCGTCTTTGTGTAGGCGACTTCAAAGACGCTGGGCGGGCAAGAGGCGGCTCGAATGCCGCAAATGTGCGAAGAGGGTTTATGGTTGTTTCCAGATCCGGTAATATGCTTGGTTGAAGAACTTGAAATTGGTCGACTTGTAAGGCAGAAGCCAGTTCAATGGCTTGAAGAAACAAAGCCTAGGCTGGGCGCAACAAAGAGCGAAAACGAGGAGAAGCGCACAACGAGCAGAACAGGGGGACGGCTAGTTTTTCAACGAAGGCGAAAAGGGTCCTTCTTTCAAGAAGTGACCCCGATAGAGTGGAGTGGCGAGCTTGGACTTGGACGAACCGAACCGTGATCCTTGGCACTTTTGGTGAATGGATACAAGCCACGCTCCTAGCTGCATTTATCAGATCCGCTGCCAAAGTGGACTCAGTGGGGTTGCGATTGATAATGAATTTAGAGGATCAAAACCACTTTCGGGAGCTGCTATCCGGGCAAGATATACAGGAGAGCCCTGCGATGCCGGATCCCTTGGGCCCCGTTCGAACATGCTTCTCCTATTATTGCGGTCACGGTCTGAGGCGTTGGGTCATCAGTTGGTCACGGCACACCGAGGCATTGCATTCATTGCCTTGTCAGCAGAAGCAAGACAGCTTCACGATCAAGGGTTTAATTGCAGCCACGGCGCCGTCTTAGTCTCTTGGCCATCGATCCTTGGACATTTCCGGGGGCGACAGGGCAGAAGACGCGATATCAAGGGCAAAAAGAGTCACCGGCGTCGTCTTCGTTTACGTCGTATTTAATCCGAGCGGAGCCTCATTGGAGAGATTTGATGCTTGGCTAAACGCCATGGCCTCGGTCGGTGACGATGATGACCCGCTGAGCCTCTCATAAGGCAGAGGGCCAAGACCGTGAATTGAAAACCATAAATTTTCCCTGCAAAGAGACATGATGATTTCCCCCAAGGACGAAACAGGCGTCGCCGCCGTTTTCAAAGTGTGGACCCGTCAAGACATGGTTGCCTATTCTTGCGAATAAGACGGCTCTGGAGAAAGGATTCAAGCTTGTCGGTACTTTGCTCCGATTGGTCAACCGGGACTGCGGTCTTCTCGGGCACCGCCCTCATGCACTCTCGAGGCCCCGAGCTCCCATAGAAAAGATCCGCCCTCACGGACCCCGCGCGCTCCGTCCCCGTCCTCTGGGACCGAGGCCCTCTATCCACTCCACTCAAACTCCGTCACGACTTTCAAACCAGCATGTAAGTCACCATCCCACACAAACGGTATCGGCAGTTCCATTCCTCGGGGTCCGTTCTCGCCCTCCCTTGACATCTCCCCCCATCCCCTCTACCAACCTGACCTCTTCAGTGCAGAGTGCCACGGCAACCCTAGCCGTCCTCCCCCGCTCCCCGCCAGACGCTGTCCGTGATTCCCGTCAAGTTTGAGCCTCACTCACGTCCTGGATAATGGCGGATGATCTTCGGTCTCAGTTTGGCATCGATGCCGATGGCCCTGATGAGGGCTCAGACGAGCCACAGGCCACTTCCAGCACAACCATTCGACGAGCCGTCAGTCTACCCCAGCTGTAGCAACCTATTCTACCCCCATGCCGTTCCAAGCTCACATCTGCTTAGTGCGACGCCTGCCGGACTCGAAAGGTACGTTATCAATCTGTGATGCGGGTGTTGGTTCGTGGAAGTTCGAGTTATCCACAGAGCTAGTCGGCCGCCTGGCCATGGGACCACCTTGGGGACTCTCTACAACATGGTCATAGCTTACCTGCGGCTGAATCCCATGCTGGTCGATAATCATGGCTAAGATATCAACGCACATAGATTCGCTGTGACAGGAACTCACCCTGCTCTCACTGCATCCACGCCAAGATCCCCTGCACCCACCAAGACGCGCGCCCCAAGGAGAAGCGAACCCGGATCCTCTTGTCTGCCCAATAGTAAGTCTCCCCAGTCAACTCCAGATCTTGCGGTTCGGTCCGTTGGCCGATCTGGTCTTGTTCATCATGCCACTTCCGTTTACCGTGATGGGGAAGTTCAGACAGCTCACCGTCATGTGCCTAGTGAGAGGAAGATCGATCTCATCGACCGCCGCCTCGAGGCGGTCACGCAACTCTTGAGGGACATGAAGATGAACATGCCTTCTTCTGGCCCTCCAGTAAGCCAGAAAGATACTCCAAGCCCTGACACGGCTGGTGGCCAACCCTCGGCTCAGCCCGTCGCTTCAACGCCTTTTGGTCCGCCGGCCGCCGACAGTCCAGTGGTTGAGGGCGAATCTTCTCTGGCAGCCCACGGCGCTTTTGCCAACGAGTTCCTCAAGAATGCCGTCAACACTGGGTCTTTACAAGGCGCCAGTCTTGAGCTGCGTGAGACTCTAGACTCACTCCACCACATCGTCACTTCTTTAAAGCAGCAGACGGTTGGTATAGAGATGAACTATCCCAATGCGACGATATTTCCGCGTCCTTCATTCAAGGGTAGCGATATGCCACCAATCCAAAAGTCTGTCGCTCTGATACGGCAGTGTGAAAGTAGGTGGTCACATTTCACACGCATACGCTTGGTGTTCAACCTTCTGGTACTAATATCCTCTCCTAGACAAGCCTTCAGAAGTATCTGCCTGGATTCACGCGTTCTTGCCATTAGAGCGTTTCTCAAGTGTTTGTATGAATGTCTACTTTGTTGAGGATTTCTCTGAATCCGATTTTATCCTGACAAATGCTGGCCTGCTCTACCTTTTCTTCGAACGGGCACAACGCTCAACAGACAAGGATGAGCGGGAGGACTTGGAACAGTATATACCGATGCTTCAGAAGAACCTTGAGACCGCCTTGGCCAACTTACCCTTCCATCTACCTCTCACTTCAAGTATGATTTCTGCTCTCTTATTGGGGGTAAGTGACCCCTTTCTAGACCACCGACTGCGACAGACTAACAGGTTTTAGGCCTTCCATGCTATCGAGATCTCAAAGCCATCGCTCTCATGGACTCTTATTTGCAAGGCCTCAGAATTATGTCAGACGCTGGGATACCATCGAGCCTCGACTATGAAGAACGACGAACCCCGCGATGCGCAGCGCAAACAGTTCCTCTTCTGGAATGTCTATTTCATTGACAAGAGTTTGTCACTCCGCCTTGGTCGAGCTTCGACCATTCAAGACTGGGACATCACCGTGCCGATCCCTGACGCGGAGAAAGTCGATGACTCCCCTTTGTCGGCTTTTGCTGCTCTCTGGGTTACCACGGCCCGATGTCAGGGGCAGATCTACGAAATGTTGTACAGTCCCGACTCGATCAATCAGCCCGAGGATGTACGAGGGTTCCGAGTCCAGACCTTAGTGAACACTATGCGTGTAATCTCGAAAAAGTCGGCAATATTAAGTGTAAGTTTGGTTTCACCAGTCTTGTCCGGCTTTCTGGGTCTAACGTTGCAATGTAGGCCAAACATCTACAAGAGGCCAAGAAGAAAATGGGAGACTACTTCATGGACTTTGTCATTGTCTCTGATGATGTGCTCCGGCTATCTCTGCTGACTCTCATCTACCGCGCCAGTCCTCTCCCTGCAAACTCGCGATCTACATTTATCCCGGAATGCGTAGAAGCGGCGCGTGCCACGCTCCAACGACACCAGGACTGCATGGATCTCTTGGGGAAGGACAATTCTTTCTACTTTCCATCTTATGTTCACTGGTGAGTCGTCTTTGGTCTTGATTCCGAGGAATTATACTCTCCCCAGCCAGAACACTCGGTGCTGACAAGTCCAGGACTCTCTTGTTCGCCCCTTTCATCCCCTTTATTGTCGTCTTCTGCCAGGTTATCGAGACACAGGACCAGGCGGATCTTGCTCGTCTCCACAGCTTCTGCACGTCAACTGAGAGCTCCGTGACTCTATCGGAGGCGGCAGCAAAGACGCACCGCTTATTCCAGGTTCTCTACACGGTTGCGCTCCGCTACATCGAGTTCCGGACATGCACCCCGCCGGCAGATCAGACCCAGGCCCAGGCGAGCGCCGAGTTGAACACCTATCTCACTGCGCTTGGGTTCCCACCAGCTCACATGGACAATAGACCGCAACAGGAGCCAACAAGTCTGGATCCGGCTCAGACTGGGGCGTTCTCCCAACCTCTAGGAGATCTCGGCATGCTAGACGGAACAGATGGCCAAAGGGGTGCAAACACCATGATGTGGATGGGCAATACAGGCCAGCTAGAGGAATGGTTCAACAGTAACCAGCAGATGATGGAGTTATTAGAGGAGCCGAGCTTTATGTTTCCACCGCAATGAGATATACTGGGGTGCGGTTCACAAGGATTGATACGACTAGTATTTAAACGAGAAGGCTCACGCAAGTGCAACTATGTTCATATGGGCTCCATGGGTAGAATAGGTAAGGGGTCTGGTCTGGGCGTTTGTCTGGGGAGGCGAGCACGTGGATTGTTTGATGGCTCTCATGATAACCCCATGAGACCTTGTGTGAACTTAGAGAATCTCACCTTTGATTACATTTTTGCTGCTCAACAATATTCCAGGAATGGATTTCTCGTCGTATACCAGTCATATTAACTCATCAAAATATTTAGGCAGCTTCTTTATGCACCAATAGAATAATACTGAATGCGTATCAAGATGTCGTGTTGTTCAGGGTAGCGTCGCCCTCCACGTAATCCTCCAAGGAGCAGCTCTGGCCCCACTACGAGTACCTATAAGTACATTTTCAGCGCTATGAAAACCCAGTGATCTAGGTACCTATAAGTATCGTCGGTGACAGCAGAACGCTCTTACAGCACCAGCCCGTCGCCCCCGAGACGCTTGGCACAGGCTGCGACAAGATAATACGTGACTTCAAATGATCTGTCCCCTAAGCCACGAGTCACCATTCCCCAAGAATTTCGAATCATAACAGACGAATCTGTTTTCGACAACACCTCCGAGCCTTTCCTTTACCTTGCAGACGCTGCTATCAGTTCGCCGGCCGGACACTAGACGCGTGGACCTTTTTGCGACTTGGACCCTGCGATGCGACACGGATAAGAGCTACGGAGATTGACGGCCTCCGACGACGCTGAAGACAAACCAACTCTACAGAAACGACGGCAACGCTATCCGCGGAGAGCGAAGCACCGACAGCTGCATACGGACTATCCTTCCAGACAAAGGGAGATCCCGCAACCACCGTGGCACCTTGGACGCAGCATGTCTGAGCAGAGTCGCTAGCTCTCCACCTCCCAATCTTTACCTTCACTTTCACCTCGACAACCCTTCGTATACCTCTCCACCGCCTGGAGCCTACCAGGCATGACTCCTTCACCCTCATATCGATCGTCCGACCCACCCGACTCCCCCACGCATGATTCCGACTCGGACCTCGAATTGGACATCCAGGAGCTCGACCCGATATCGACATCCCCAGCTCCCAGGTCCAGCCACGAGCGGCTCTCGGCTGAGCCTCAAACATCGCGGATAGCCCTGCGGAACCTGCGCATGGGTGGGTTGCGGCGCGCCAGCAAGAGAAACCGGGGGTACGGCGACCTCGGCCAGGATAGAGATGGGACCGACGAGTATTCGCAGTCGCTGTTGGGGGGAGAGCAGGATAGCAATGGGCCGCGGTGGTCGGAGGGAAGCGGATACGGCGAAGATGACCGACCGCTGCTGGGAGACCAAGCTTCACAGAGCCAGAGATCTATGAACTCGGATCGCGTCACATCCCGCCTGCGACTTCCGAGCTTCATGTCGGGATCTAAGAAGCCCGAACCAAACGACGCCGATGACCAAGAAGACGATGACCCTTCCGCATCCCGACATGTGGCCGTGGGTTCAACGCAGCCCGTACGGTTCCCGAACAACATCATATCCAACGCCAAGTATACGGCCCTGACGTTCCTCCCCATCACGTTGTACAACGAATTCTCTTTCTTCTTCAACATGTACTTTTTGCTCGTGGCCCTTTCGCAGGCCATACCCGCTCTCAGGATCGGTTATCTGTTGACGTACATCGCCCCTTTGGCGTTTGTGCTTTGTATTACTATGGGAAAGGAGGCGTTTGATGATATTGCCCGACGACGGAGAGACACGGAAGCCAACTCAGAGGAGTACAACATTCTCGTCTTTCAGGATGCCGATTCGACCCAGACTCCTCTGCGACAACGGAAGATGCTCAAGTCGGAGCTGTTGCGGAAGCAATCCAAGAGACCCAAGGGAGCTCGGGACAGCCTGTCAGATATCCTCGAGGAGGATGATTCTCAGGCGCCCCCGCCTTCTTCCCGGGTCGTGGAGGTCAGCCGCAAGTCCAAGGATTTGAAGGTTGGCGACGTGCTCAAGCTCACCAAGGGCCAACGTGTGCCCGCCGATGTGGTGATTCTAAAGTGCTATTCTTCTGAGACGCCTACCCCTGACCCAATCCCCGAGGAGCCGGCCGAGGAGGAGTCTCTGTTGGCGTTTGGCGACGGCGAAGCGGACCCTGCTGGCAAGGGAAAGCAGCCTGCGGAAGATGTCCCCGAGGAAGAGGAAAGCGGCCCAGGAGGTGAGACCTTTATCAGAACTGACCAGCTTGACGGTGAGACGGATTGGAAGCTGAGGCTTGCATCGCCACTCACTCAGAACCTCCCAACTGAGGAGTTTGTTCGTCTTCGCGTTACTGGTGGCAAGCCTGATAGAAAGGTCAACGAGTTCTTGGGTACTATCGAACTCGTCGACTCACGCAAGGAAGCGTTGGCGCACCACGCGATGGCTCAGGACTCTGACGCTTCAAGGACGGCTGCACTCTCGATTGACAACACGGCCTGGGCAAACACCGTTATTGCATCTCAAGCCACTACCTTGGCTGTCATCATGTACACCGGCCCTCAGACGAGATCAGCCCTGTCCACTGCTCCCTCGCGATCAAAGACTGGCTTGCTCGAATATGAGATCAACTCGCTGACCAAGATCCTCTGTGCCTTGACTCTAGCTCTCTCCATCATCTTGGTTGCGCTAGAAGGCTTTGGGAACACCGAGGGCAACGTGTGGTACGTCAAGATTATGCGATTCCTGGTCCTGTTCTCGACCATTGTCCCGATCAGTCTCCGTGTCAACCTCGACATGGGTAAGAGTGCGTACTCCTGGTTCATCCAACGTGATCCTGGCATGCCTGGAGCGGTTGTTCGAACGAGCACAATCCCTGAGGATCTCGGACGCATCGAGTATCTTTTGAGCGACAAGACAGGCACACTCACACAGAATGAGATGGAGATGAAAAAGATTCATGTCGGCACTGTATCGTATGCCAACGAAGCAATGGATGAAGTCTCGACATATGTACGACAAGGATTCTACATCCCGCCGTCAACGGACCATGCTTCTAACAACATGCTCATCACTCCATCGTCAACATACTCGAGCAGTGCATCCATGGGTACAACACGCACAAGGAGAGAGATTGGCACACGAGTCCGTGATGTTGTACTTGCTCTTGCGCTCTGCCACAATGTCACACCAACCGTCGATATCGAGGACGGAAAGGAGGTGACTGGCTACCAGGCATCCTCACCTGACGAGATTGCCATTGTCAAGTGGACAGAGTCTGTGGGCCTCAGACTTGTGTATCGCGACCGCAAGAGCATGGTTCTGGAATTCACTGGCAGCAAGAGACCCGTGGTTCGTGTGCGTATTCTAGATGTCTTCCCGTTCACCTCTGAGGGCAAGCGCATGGGTATCATTGTCCATTTCCACGAGAAGATCAACGTCAAGAACCCTGACCTCTCGAACGGAGAAATCTGGTTCTTCCAAAAGGGTGCTGATACCGTCATGAGCTCCATCGTGGCGGCCAACGACTGGCTTGACGAGGAGACGGCCAACATGGCCCGTGAAGGCCTGCGTACCCTCGTCGTCGGTCGCAAGAAGCTTTCGTCACAGCAGTACCAAGAGTTCTCTTCTCGATACCAGGAGGCGTCGTTGTCCATCAGCGGACGTGACGCTGGCATGCAGCGAGTTGTCTCTCACTACCTGGAGCGCGACCTGGAACTCATTGGCGTCACTGGTGTTGAAGATAAGCTTCAGAAGGACGTCAAGCCATCCCTGGAGCTTCTCCGCAACGCTGGTATCAAGATCTGGATGTTGACTGGTGACAAGGTGGAAACTGCAAGATGTGTGGCCGTCAGCTCCAAGCTCGTCGCTCGTGGTCAATACATCTACACCGTGGCCAAGCTCAAGAAGAAGGACAATGCCCAAGAGCATCTCGACTTTCTCCGCAGCAAGACAGACGCCTGTCTACTTATCGACGGTGAGAGCCTGGCACTCTTCCTGACACACTTCCGCATCGAGTTCATCTCCATTGCCGTCCAGCTTCCCACCGTTGCTGCTTGTCGTTGCTCGCCTAACCAAAAGGCCGAGGTAGCTAAACTTATCCGCGAGTACACCAAGAAGCGCGTGTGCTGCATTGGCGATGGCGGCAACGATGTCTCTATGATTCAGGCTGCTGATGTCGGCGTCGGTATCGTGGGCAAGGAGGGTCGACAGGCCAGTCTGGCAGCCGACTTTTCCATCGAGCAGTTCTGCCATCTCGTCAAGCTCCTGGTTTGGCACGGTCGAAACAGCTACAAGCGAAGCGCTAAGCTCGCCCAGTTTGTTATCCACCGTGGTCTGATCATCGCCGTGTGCCAGACCATGTACAGTATCGCTATCAAGTTTGAGCCTGAAGGCTTGTACAAGGTTTGTTGCCCCTGACTTGGGATATGTCTTCTCATGCTGACCTCTGACAGGACTGGCTTCTTGTTGGTTATGCCACCGTTTACACTGCAGCACCCGTCTTGTCACTTGTGCTAGACAAGGACGTCGACGAGAACCTCGCCAATCTATACCCAGAACTGTACAAGGAGCTCACCTCGGGACGGTCCCTATCATACAGGACATTCTTCGTCTGGGTCCTTGTCTCCATCTACCAGGGCGGCATGATCCAGGGCCTGTCGCAGATCCTTACCGAGGTTGACGGCCCCAAGATGGTCGCCGTCAGCTACACCGTCCTCGTCCTCAACGAACTCCTCATGGTTGCCATTGAGATTACTACATGGCATCCCATCATGATCATCAGCATCGTCGGAACGTTTCTTTTCTACATTGGCTCGATACCATTCCTTGGCGGGTACTTTGATCTCAAGTTCTTGATCACCTTGTAAGTCTTTTGTCCAATTACATATTTACCATACTGACACTTGTCACAGGGGATTTGTCTGGCGTGTGCTAGCCATAGGTGCCATCTCACTGATCCCGCCGTACGCTGGCAAGTTGATTAGGAGGACGATGAAGCCTCCGTCGTACAGAAAGGTTCAGAGCCATTAAAGCATGTCATATCAAATGGGTTGGAGTTTTTGTGTGTTGGCGTTGGATCGCGGTAGACGGTGCCCCAGTGTTTGCTAGTAAAATTATAGGGTTTCTATTCATATTCCATAGATGATGCATGCCTCTTCATGAGTGCTCCCAATCATGCAAGAAATTATACAACTCTTTATAGCTGTTGTGACCCCTACATCTTCAGCACTAACCAATCCTGTGCTATTGTAGGATTCTGACGCTGTAGCTGGCTAGCAACACCGCCTACGCGTCCCTGTGTCTGTTGACCGCCCAGCCAGATCTTGGCTCCGGCGTAGTGCTCAATGAAGCCGTCGGGTCCGGAGACGATGAGGAGGTTCTTGCCAACCGGCGTTCCCTCGGGCGGATTGCACGCACACCCAGGGGCATCGGGTAGGGCAAACTCGGAGGCGTGGACGTGCATCATCTGGTCGTGGAAGCGGCAGCCTGAGCTGGGCCAGACTGCGGTGCTGGGCGAGGCGAGGATGATGTTCTTGATGTCCTTGTCTTGGAACTTGGTGCCCTCTTCGTCGACCACAACTTGAACCTTTAGACGGTCACCGTACGTTGCCTTTAGATCCTGTAGACGTCTGGTCACAGGACTAGGGTTCTCTACCTCGAGGCCGAGAGCGGACGGCTTCTTTTCCTGCCAGAACTTCCACGACGACTGCTTCGGAGACGCACTGTTCTGTATCTCTTCCCTCTTCCTCACAGCCCAGAGCAAGTCCACACTTGCTTCGCGGTTCGCTTCGAGGACCGCCTTTGCAGCCTGCATACCCGGGACGACGCCCGTGCCGCCGGCGATGAACACCAGGTGCTTATGCTCGCCTAGACGTTCAGCGAGCTCAAAGCCCACGTGCGGTCCGCGGAGGAAGACGTCCTGTCCGACCTGTCGGCGGGCGAGATAGTTGGACATTTCACCGTCCCCGACAGCACGGATGTAGAAGCGGAGAGCGCCGTCGGCTGGGTCCTCGCTCGCCAGGGGCGGGAGGGGTGTATAGTGCCTCGAGATCTGGACTTCAGGCTGTTTGAACTCGACAGACCAGAGAGGGTGGCTCCATCTTGAGCTTGTGTCGGAAGGAGTGAGATAAGTCGGTGAAGGGTTTTGCTTGCGGGGGACTATGGTGATGACGAACGAGGTGGGTGAGATGGCCTCGCGGTGTGTGATGGCGTACGGCACGAACGAGATGTCGTTGAGGGTGTCTGGGGTAGAGTGTGGCGTGGCGAGGTAGTAGCCGACACCGCCGATTATGAGGCTTATGAATATGAGAGGAGGTAGGACTCGTGCTTGTTTCGGGGCGGAAAAGTCTGGTCTTTGAGGTTGTCGTGAGGTTGAGAGAGTTCGAGATGGAGAGTTGAAGGACCTGAGTCGAGGAGTTGAGATCCTACTCCAATGGGGTCTAGATGTGTTTATGAAGCCCCTTCTTTGACCCCCGGCTCGTAATACACTTGTATATATCCTCATAGTGGCCGCCATTGTGTTGTGTCGATGTTGCCTTGTGTTGAGAGTGAGGTGTCAAGTCTGATGAAGAAGTTTTCACTTGTTAGAATAAAGCCTTTATATCCAGTACAAGGCCACAATGTGGATGATAAAAATGAGTGACGATAATGAAAGATAGGGATTTGATGTTTCTTGTTGTCGTTGGTTAAGTTCAACTTATGATACACCGTTGTTGAGATTTAACCAAGGAACACTTTGAGAGGGTCATGAGCATGCGGTCACGTGAGGAGTCTGAATAGCCTCAACAACCTACCAAGCCACCATTGTCAATTGAAGTCAATAAACCTGCTTTGCAAAATACTCATTTACTTAAGAGTAGGATATAATATCTAGTATACATATGTCGGTTCATTCCCCCCAGCTTTATCTTCACTTTTGGGTATCCCATATCCATCCACTCTTATATCCTCAGCATCCTCCGCTGAGCATCAATCCCACCTCTAAACATATCCGCGACAACATTCCCCTTCAATATAGTCTCCTTCACGATCCCCTCCACGTTCTTCGGCTCCACTCTTCCGTACCAGATCCCATGCCCCGCCAGCGGATGCGGCATGTCTCCCATCTTCATGTGCGGCGGGAGGTAGATGATGACGTTTCCAGCAAACTTGTGTCCGCCGACGTGACTTATCAGCCCGACTCTTGCGGTGGTTCCCTCGGGACCTGCTTCGCCTTGTATCCTTTGCACCTCCTCAAGGCCGATAGGTACTCGCACAGCACCTTCGAGCACATCCAATCCCTCCCTTTTTAGCTTATCCTTAAACTCCGTCTGCAATACAGGTGCCATAATCCCACACCTGGCATCCCGCCCACCATGTCCACATATCAGTACCAACACATCCCGCACGTCTTGCACGCCCGGTAACAGTCCCTGGTACGCCTCCTTGCGCGTGAGCCGGTCGCGGTGGATAGGCGAGAGGCCCCCGTGCGCAGAGTGCAGCTTCTTGGGCAGAAGGAAGCCCTTGGCCAGGGCCTGAACGCTGTCGAAGGATATCCGTGGGAGGAAGGGCACGTATTTGAAGCTCGGGAGGAGGTATGCGGATGTCGTCTGGACTTCGGGACGGGGCGGTATGGAGCTTGGAAAGGAAGAGTTGAGGACAGAGACGTTGTGAAATGGCTGAATAGCATCACTTAGCATGAGCTTGGATGGACTAGACTGTGAGACTTACATCGCTATATGTCCCGCCCCGTCCAAACAACTCCTTCAGGTCCGCCGCCAAGTTATCGCCGCTATTATCCTCCTCTATCCTCGACGGCCAATCCGACTTGTCGGTGCACACGAGCACCTGTTCCGCATACCCAGCAATTGCAGCCTTGAGCGGTCCCTCACGGTCCAGAGGTAGACCCTCCGGCATGACCGGGGTGTCGGCGCACCCACACGTCGGCTCCGGACATGTAGGGACGGTGTTGAACGGCGGCGGATGTGGATGTCTGTGCCGGGCCTTGTGCGCAAAGGCCCTCCTCGGCGCCGGGGAGAGGCCGGCGAAGCCTAAACGTATCGACGGCCGGAGCGGCATGGCGGGAGGGATCAATGTGTGAAGATTAGAGAAGCGACCGTGGGCATCGCGGACATCAAGACCCAATTAAGGCGGCGTGCGGAACGGGGATAGTGGTAGCACCGAGTATCACGGCCCGGGCTTTTGCGATGGTGCTTATCAAGTACAATTTCATCATCAATTGAGAGAGCTTGTGGAACCGGGGCCTCGGTCTCCGAGTACCGGGGGATCTAATCCCCCACTTTCCGGCATCAAGAGCCGGCCCCCCACCGATGATGCCGAATCAGCGAGGGAGAATTGCTAAACAGATGAATAAACAAGGTGAGATGGATCATGGATGCTAATAAGCCTTTGGTTGACATTCATCTAGACCAATGAAAAACGCTGTCTTCCAGCTCCCTTCAATCCATATCAGATGCTACAATCTATCAAGTAAACCAGAATGCTATGCGCAGACAATCTCGACACCCTCAATGAGCCTTGCGACTCCCTTTCTCTCTCCAGACAGATACTCCAGGCAAGCCCACTACTACCAACACCAAATGAGTGTACAGCTTAGAATCCCATACCCTTCTTGTCGCAGTATCCCGGGGGCTTGGGCTCGGCGTTGGCCCAGCTCAGCACAGTGAGACTCGTGGCATAGGCCATGGCGACGAAACCAAACACACACAGAATCATATCAGACCACTTCCAGAACTTGGTGCGCGCGACAGCCTTGAAGTGAAGCATGGGCTGGTCGTTGTTAGCGTTAGGATCACTATAAAAATCAATGGATAACTTACCGGATAGATGTAGACCAAGGGGATGCAGGCAAAGTTGCCCACGAGAGCTACAAACTTGTCGAGATGATCCGCTCCACCCCAAGCAATGGCTGCGCACAGCATCACCACGAAGAATCGGAAAACATTCTTCTGCCACTTGATCCATGGGTTGTACTTGCCGCTGCGAGTGAACAGCTCTGTCTCGGCGATGCGGATGGCCGGGAAGATCTGCAGGGGCGTCGACAACAAGATGGCAACCGAATAGAGGAACTGGACACCATTGACCAGCTTGTTGTCCTGAGGCAGGTTGAGAAGCACTACGGTTTCCGTGTGAGATCCGTATGCGGCATACGAGATGGCGCCCATTCCAATAAAGAGCACCGTGATGATGATCATGACGATAAGCAAGACCTTGGGAAACTTCTCCGGGTGCCTCATCGACTCTTGCACAGGAATAATGAGCCCGATACCCTCAAAGGTGAAAATGGCCGTTCCGATGAACAGAGTCCAGTCCTTCTCGTTGAACATGATAATGTCGGCGAGACCATTCTCGTTCAGTGTCAAGATGTCGTAATAAAGGAGATATGCTAGTCCAACAAGGATAAAGGCATCAGCGATGAGAGCTGTGAAGCCCAGCTTTCCAATATCTCTGAGAAGGGAGAAGGGCAGGAAGATGACCATCTGCATCAAAATGAGCCATGGGACGCTAATTGATGTCTTGCAGTTGGAGACAGCCCGGATAAACGCTTGCAGGTTTTCTGCAGTGAAAACGGTGTAAGCAGCCACAAAGCCAATCTGGCTGATGACGATGGACGCCAGAATGAGGGTTCGCATGTGCTTTCCGTAGAGGGCGCCGCCCAGGTCACCAAAAGAACCGCCAATCCTCAGCTGGGTCGTGACCAGGAGCACGAAGCAGTAGTAGCTGAGGGCAGCAACAAAGAAGAGGACCAGGTTGCTGAAGAGCATGCCTCCGTTGAGAAACGCGCGAGGGAGGAACAGCACACCAGTACCCACGAATGACTTGAGGAGCAGAAGCGCCGCGTTCATGGGACTGTTGTTGCCGCTACCGCCACGAACCTTTCGTCTGCGCCTACGCCTCGAGGGAGTCAACAGGGCGCTGTCTTCCATAGGTTCTCGCTCGTCTGCCGAGTCGTATTCGTCCGTATCCTCTCCCGATGAGAAGTATTCGTTGGGGCCCAGGTCTTCGTCATCCTCCTCTAGCTCTTCACCAGCGAAGTGCCCGTATATCGACAAAAACTCCAGGAAACTCGAGGTAAACAGCCTCTGCTGTCCGGCTGCGGGAGAGTCGTAACCATCCTCCGGATGGCTTCCCTGACCATTGGGGCTTCGGGCAACACGTCGAAGGTGGTTTCTTCGGAAACCACCGGGCACCTTGATCGAGTTGATGTCGAGGACCTCAGCCTCAGGCTCGGGTCTACCCAGGTCAAAACTCTTACTTCGCTGGTTCTTGGCTCTGGCCTCGGCTTGTTCGGTCCATTTGTAGATACCACGAGTGACGTCGCCGCCCTGCAATCGCAAGCTGGAGAATTCGTCGTCGTGCAGACCTGCTCCACCAATCTCGGGCTGCTTTCCTTTGGCGTTTCCTTTGATTGATGACTCTTCTGATCCCGAGTTCTCATCCGTCGGCTGGACAAGATGACGCTTGACAATCTCGGGATCTTCGTATGGCGCACTAGTGCCTAACGCAGGCCGTGATCTTGAATCGAAAGAGCCATAGTTGGTCGGAGTCCCTGAACCTCGACCGCCAAGGGCAGGGGACTGTGTTCGGATCGGAGGTGTTCCCAAACGCGCCGGGGTTCCGTGTCGCGGCGGAGACTGGCCTAGAGAGTTGGAGAGAGCTGCAGCGAGAGCAGATACACCAGGTCCTTGAACGCTTGTACCGGTCCCCATCAGGGGAGTCAGCTCATCAAGGGCATCTGAGCGCTCGCCCGCGTCAGGACGAGGCGAGGCTCCTCTTGGGGGCGGTGTGCTGAGTTGTTGTGATGGGATGGGAGATGCAAGTCGCGCCGTCAAGTCGGCTCGCGGGACCGAAGTGGAATACGATCGAGGCTGGCCGCCAGCTGGAGAAGCTGATCTGGGCGGTTGATCCAGGATATTTCTCGACGGTGAAGCCATTTTTGTTGTGATTCAGACCAGGAGAGGTCTTATCGCATAACCTGACGGTCGGTCAAGATCTGGAGCTGTGGCGACGAGGAATGACGCAGAGCCAGGTCCTTATCTCCAGGCAGAGCAAGGGCAGCAGTCGGTATGCGTACAGTAAAAGCAATGACGACAAAAAATGATGACCAAAAGTGTCGCGAGGACAAAGGTAAGACGGGGGGGACCGCAGGCTCAGATGACAGAGTCAATTGGAGCTTGGATGAAGAGGAAGAGTGTGAGATAAAGGCTTCGCTTCAGCTGGTGATGGGATGGGTGGGAAGCTGCCCTGCCCTGGTGGACGGGATGAAGCCCTCGGGCGGCGCAGGCGCAGTTTTGGGTCTGGTGACTAAGGCAGATGCCGGCCTAGCTAGGGCCTTTTAGTGGATGGGTTAGGTGCTGGGACCCCCAACTCGACGCGGGAAGCGAATCAGTCCAGGGGAGTGAGATCGTTGAACGGGTCCCCGCCGCAGACCGTGACCGACCTCGGGAGCTTAGCAGGCGGCAAGAGGAGGGGATATCTCACGAGTCAGCGAGATGAGAGTGAGAGGGACGAGTCATCTTGTGTTGCAGCAGTGCTACTTGAGAGGGGAACAAGTGGATGGTCGGCTCGTGTTCTGACTAGACGGATAGAGAGAGCCAGAGTTGAGTGGTGAGAGCAGCAAACTGTGTTATGGAAGCTCCGGATCACCTTGAAAGGAAGCAGGAGATTCTAGAGGACAAATTATTGACTCGAAACTGTTGTCAGTCCCTTGTAGACCAGGCCAGTCAAGCTTTGGCAAACCTTGAAGCAACTGGGATAGTTGCTATGGATCCATGTGGGCTACTACTACTGGTGCCTATAACGCACAGAATAGAGCAATATAGGAAACTAACCCGAGCCATTATCATTAACCCTAGGTAGAAGGCCTCATTCACTACCCCGAATTACATGCATGGTTACCTGCCGCCGCCGGCGTGAGGACTGTGCAGACCCTGTCCAATTGTGCCCCATCGAAATGCGTCACATCTGCCTGTCTGGCGGCTGCAGTCAGTCTGGCTCGTGGGGGTGTCACGATCATTCCCACAGTCAAGGTCAGATGAATCAACTCGGGTCACCTTGACATGTGAAGCCATTCCCAGGCCGCGAGTCCTGTTAAAGATCTCGATCCCCTCTTCTTGTGTTGACGGCCGGTTCGTCTTGGACGGTGGGACAAGTGTGATCTTCCTCAACCCCTCCCTCCGCCTTCTCCGCTCCTCGGTTCGGTTCAGTATCGATGGACGTTTTTCCTACCAGGGATGAAACTTGAAAGATAATCTCCACCCGTAGCCCAGCCGTGGCCTACGTCATTCGGCAGGATCCCGTCTGCAGCGCGTATCGCGATACTGCACTCGCACAACAAGATAAACCACGCCGGTTTCTGCACATGATGCTCTTCCCCACTGATCAGACAAGATATTGTCGTCCTGAGTCGAGTGCATATCAAGATATTAACAAAATATCCATGGTTCTTCATGATCTGAGCAGCACAAGCTGACTTTGGGCAGCAGATGTTGGGCAACACAAGATGGCAGGCGCTGGAATGGACGGGACGAGACTCGACTTTTAGCGGGGAATGGATCCCGTGGACCCCTAAAGCGAAAAAGTGTCAACCTCTCGCACAGGGTTTCCCGCCATCCACATCCACAGTCCAAAACCCCCCGGCCGAGTTGTCCTACAAACGTGCCCGGAATGCGTCCCCTGGGGTTGCTATGGCGTCGCTGATTGGTCTTGATCGCCTCGAGATCGCCTTGGATTCGTAAACGATGGGCTGAAGCTGCGGCTGCGCCAAAGGCGGCGACTCGGCTGTTCCACCTTGACCACCACACCAACCACACCAGCATGCAACATTGGGAGGCTTCAGCTTAGCTAGGAGCACTAACGACCGATTGCCTGATCTGCCCGACGGTTTAGCTGGAATATATCATACCTTGACTACCATTTCTCTCTCCTCTTTCCCCCCCTGGTGTCACTTGTGTCTTCTCCCCTCTTTGTGTGTGTCTAGATGCTTCACCCGCTTACTCTCGCGGGCTGCTTCTGTCGCTGCTGACCGCTCGTCTGGTTGGCTTCTCCTCACTCCGAGCCCACATCATGACGACGCCTCATCAGCCAGACGGCAAGGGGGCCGATAATGGAGGCGGCCATGGAAGAGGCAGCATAGGCACGATTCAAGAGAGGCGAGCGTCTGTCGTGATGGAGCCCAGACACACCCATAAGCTGGGCACCGTCTCTGGAGTCTACATCCCGGTCTTTCTCAACATCATGAGCATCCTCATGTTCTTGCGGTTCGGAATCATCATTGGAAGCATCGGGTTCATGGGCATTCTCGGTAAGCCCAATTCCTAGGTCATCCACGCATCAGTCATATCCTAACCTCACTCAAAGGGCTTCTCGTCACAGCCTACTGCATCGATCTTTTGACGACCCTCTCTTTGTCGGCGATTGCTTCGAATGGCGAGGTCAAGGGCGGAGGCGCCTACTATCTGATCTCGCGATCTCTCGGTCCCGAGTTTGGGGGCTCCATTGGCATTCTCTTTTATCTCGCCCAGGTCCTCAACGCGAGCATGAACGTTGTTGGTCTCATTGACTGTATCCGTCTCAACATGGGTTCAGCTTTTCCTCATGGATACTGGACCGGTTATGGCCTCCAGACTGCGGCTCTTATTCTATGCACCGGCCTCTGCTTCCTCGGATCAGCCACTTTCTCTCGAGCGTCGAACGCGTTGCTGGCGATCCTGAGCTTAGCCATCATCAGCATCCCAGTTTCTGCCATCTTCAAGACTCCTTTCCACGACAAGGAGCTCGGTATTCACTTTACAGGTCTTAGCCTCGATACGTTGACAGATAATTTTCTTCCTCACTTTGGCAGTCCCTCGTTCCGAGGACTCGAGACATTCCGTGACCTCTTTGGCATTCTTTTTCCGTACGGCTTCAGACTTTCGAATATTCCAAATTGAAAACCACTAACATGTCTCCAGTGCTACCTCAGGTATTTTTGCGGGGGCATCTATGTCTGGAGACCTAAAGGACCCCAGCAGATCGATTCCTCATGGAACACTATGGGCCATGTTGACAACCTTTATCGTCTACTTTATCGTGATTCTTTCTCTGGCCGCGAGTACAACACACGCCTCTTTTCTAGCAAATCCGAACGCCATCTCACTCACCAACTTGTCTCAGTCCGTTATACTCGCCGGGGAATGTGCTGTCACATTCTTTTCCGCTCTCATGGGCCTCATTGGAGCCTCCAAGCTATTCCAGGCATTTGCCAGAGACAAGCTTCTGCCAGGCCTCTCATTCTTCAGCAAGGGAACGAAACACGGCGATGAACCCATATATGCTCTACTTTTGACCTATGCCATTGCTCAGGTGGCTCTTTTGGCCGACCTCAACCAGATCGCCACCTTCATCTCCATGGGCTATCAGATGACCTTCTTTGTCATGAACCTCGCCTGTTTCCTCCTCAAGATTGGCTCTGCTCCCAATTTCCGACCGAGCTTCAAGTTTTTCAATTGGCAAACTGCTTTCACGGCTGGTATTCTGTCGGCCTTTGCCATGTTCTTCATTGACGAGACATATGCTGCCATCGCCATATCAGTTCTCGTCTTGCTTTTCTTGCTCATCCACTACCTCAGTCCTCCAAAACACTGGGGCGACGTGTCCCAGAACCTCATCTATCACCAGGTGAGAAAGTACTTGTTGCGTCTCAGACCGGAACATATCAAGTTCTGGCGACCGCACATTATCCTTCTCATCAACGACCCAAGGCGTCAGACCAGGCTGATCCAGTTCTGCAACTCGCTCAAGAAGGGCTCGTTATACATCCTCGGACATGTAATTGTGACAGACGATTTCAACTCTGGGGTTCACGAAGCAAGACTGCAGCAGCACGCATGGACGAACTACATCTCCGAGTTTTCCAGGATCAAGGCCTTTGTGCAACTGACAATGTCTCCTACTATCAACTGGGGAATCCGAAACTTGATCTTGTCGGCGGGACTCGGCGGAATGCGCCCCAACATTGCCGTCCTAGGGTTCTATAACATGGAGGAGCTACGCAAGTCGAGTAGCAAAGTCCGCGTTCCAGATATTCCCGCTTCTCCCTCGACCCAGATGCGCCGACCCCCAAAGGCTGAAGGGAAAGCACCCCAACGTCGGCGAGGAGACACATCGGCGAGACTCTTGGAGGGTTTCCTCCCCACCGATATCATCCGGACCGAGGATTTGATGTCCCCAATGCAGTACCTAACGATTATTGAGGATCTGGCCCTCCGATATCGACTCAACATTGCGGTGGGGTATGGTTTTGACAAGCTAGAGACTCCACGTAAGGATGGAGCCAACGTCAAAAAGTATATCGATCTTTGGCCTATCCAAATGTCGGCTGAAGTTACAGCCGAAGGGAAGAGTCTGCTAACAACCAACTTTGACACTTGTGAGTAGAGTACGATCTGCGAAGGTGAACTCGACAAGCTTACAAACAATAGACACCCTCATTCTACAACTCGGACATATCCTCCACAGTGTCCAGGCCTGGAAAAGATCTTACACACTGCGAGTCATGGTGTTTGTTGAGTACGAGAGTGAGGTACACGAAGAGTATAGCCGAGTGCTAGCTCTCCTCGAAAAGCTACGGATTGATGCTGAAGTCAAGGTTTTCTGCTTGGCCTCGGGTGAACTAAACACTTACGAGCTCATCATCCACGGAACAAGCTACGACATAGACTGGGAAATTATGGTCAACGACACCCTCCGAGACGAAGAATGGTGGGACGATCTGCAAATGTTCCGAGGACAGGCAGACAACATGACCTCGGCCCAAGAGTTTGACCATCTAGCTCACATTTTCGACTCTACCTCTGGACGACCTGGTGTGTATAATCCACACGAGGGGCTGCATGAGCGGCGACGCGCGAGTACAGTGGAGGTTCCCGAGATGCCTAGGCGACCGGCCATTGGTATGCTTTCAAAGATGGGCGTAAATATGGGGATTCACACACATCACCTCCATGATGACGCCTTAGATGAGTCGAGCGGCGACGACGAGGACATTGATGACCAGTCTACAACGGATCTAGATGAGGAGATGGGCTACAACTATGGCTTCTCAAGTGCCGTCGACGATGACAGCGTCGGCCCAAGTGACCCAGCACAACGGCCATTGCTGTCGCACGCAGACCGACACGAAGTTGATGGCAGGGTACACGGGGACTTTTGGGAACGATTTGGCCGGCGTCGGAGATCCAACACTACTGGTGATACAACCGCTACATCGTATGGCACAATGTCTTCCTCTGCCACCGTCAAAGGTGTTGGGTTGGGTCAGTCGACACAACTCTCAGCTTCTCAACCTGCAGAAGCTTCTGGACCACAGTCGGGTCATCTATCACGCCAAGATAGCAAGAGAGTTCAGCTCGAGCCTTTTCCAACTCTTGGGTCGAGAGAGACAACGGAAGTTTCGGCACAAGTCTCTCACGTGCGCCCACCGAGCCCTTCAAGGGTAGACACTGTGCGTCCATATCGCAGTGGCGCATCGACACCGGGGAGGCCAAATCTCTCAAGGCAATCATCATCCGTGCGGTTCTCCAGTCGGCCGGTTCCTGAGACAAAGATAGCATCCGAGGCAGAGGGGACAACCATCAGCTTTGCGCCACCGTCTAGCTCTGAATCGGAAACACCAAGAGCCGGGCCGCCACGGCCGAGCTACTCGCGGCAATCATCGCTGGGGAAGTTCTCCAGTCGACCCATGCCTGATACCCGGTTGGCAACTGGAGAAGAGGAGGGGAGGACGATATCCTTTGCGGAGCAACCCGTCTATCACCCACCCTCAGCGACCCATTCTCGATACAATTCACGGCGCAACTCGCAAGGATCAAAGGATGGAAGAGGTGAAGGTTCTCGAATTCCTGAGATGCTCGAGAGGTATAGGCTGGGATCACAGGTGGAGGAGGAAGAGCCAAGCGCAAGCCCGTCTTACATGGCGCAGGGGGTTGAACTGTCATTCAACGAGTTGCCAAGCAGGGCCCAGCACCTCATTCTCAACGAGCTGATGCGCCAGCACTCCAAGGAAACGGCCGTGCTGCTCAGCACTCTTCCGATTCCCTCGGAGGGAACCAGCCTAGACGAGGCGGCAACGGTGCAGTACCTGTCAGATGTGGAGGTGCTATGCAACGAGTTGCCACCGACTCTGATGGTACTGAGCAACAACATGACGGTAACTGTCAGCCTCTAAACAAAGGCCAAGGGACAAAGCCGGGGCATTCCCACGGATGACAGACTGGAATGGTCAGCTCGGCGCACAGGTCCAGGCTAGGAAAGGCACTTGGCAAAGCATGAGTGGGAAGACACGGTCGCTTGGCAGCCGAGTCATGGCCAACAAAGGATTTAGCCAGGAACAGCATGCTCGAGGACCGGCTCCGAGGCGTCGGGTATCGCCTAGATCCATCGGTAGGGTCCAGAGGGACTATAGAGACTCGATATAGTTTTTGCGAATTCTCGTCCACGGCGTCTAGCATTTCAGGGGCACGATGCATCGGAATGGTCTCTGATGGTCTGGCTATCACCAAAGGGACAACGACGGCTTCTGTGGTATGCGTGGTGAACGCGTGGCTCACAGGGTCTCAGGAACAAGAAGCCATTTTTGTCTCCAACTTTTATTAGAAGCAGAGACTTGTGCTCGGGCTTCTCTGCGACCTGGTTGTCACGAGGCTGAACTATTTACTGCACCGTACAGCACAGTAACTGAGGCACCTGCAGCGTCATGCCGTGTTACCCAAACCGCAGCGTTGGGAGCAAACTCTTTCTTTGTTCCCCTCCCCTCCCTCCTACACAGTTACTGCAACAACCCACATATGACGACCCGACGGGTAGCATCCATTTCTGATCGGAAGCTCCGACTCCGCCATGGGGCAAAGGGAGGCGTCGTACTAGACGGACAAGGTTTGCCCAGTCCTTCAACCACGAGAACTCTATCCGGCTGTGTTCAGAGCCGCCCTCCACTCTTGGGCCGTTCTATCAGACATTGCATTCCAGTCCACAACTTGACAGTTCTGGTTATGGGGCAAGCGAGGGGAATGCCCACCTCGTTTATTTTACTTATAACTTGGCAGATTTTTTTGAAACATTATCCCGTCTTCTTTGTCTCGGAGCTCAACATCTCTTCCTCTCGTAAACTTTCCTCCAGACATCATCCTCTGCGATGCCTTCACGCAGCAGCAACCCCAGCGAGGACAACAAGTTTAGCTGGAAGGACCAGCTCTCACCGAGGCTCATGGGGCTCCGGGGCTTCAGGCGGGCCTCGGAGTCGACGGCCAAGATGAGAGAATCGGAGAACCAGCAGTTCACCATGATGCACTTCCCCGACCGTCCCACCAGGAGGATTACCGAGGCTGAGATCCCCAGCGAGGAGGAGTGCAAGAAGTACCTCATCAGGATGAGGAAAGCTTCCTTTGCTGAGCAACTCCAGCGCCGGAAGGGGGAGGAGCAGCAGCAATCGCCTCCACCGCCAGAGCCGCCGTTGCGCTCTACCTTTGGACCTTTCAAGGCTCCATTTTTACCGCTTACACCCGCCCAGGAAGAGGAGAACCCGTTCAAGACTGGTGCCCAGGGTGAGCCTTTGGATAACACAACAACTGGTGACTTTCTCCGAGTCCCAGACGATGACGCCCGCATCAGCAACATCACCGAGGAGGGCTTCAACCTAGCAAGGGAGAACTCGCCTCAGCCCGTCATCAGTGAGGCCAAGACGGTCAGACTTGAGCGTGTCGACAACCTCTCCCCGGGAGGAAGCCCTGATGCATCACCGACCTCGTCCCCACGCGTCACCGAGTCACCTCGGGAGTGGTCCAAGAGGAAGCAATCGGTGCAGATGGTTGCCATCCAGCGAACCCCAGACTTTCAGAGGAAGAAGCAATCAGTTCACACTGTCCTCATCCGTCGACCTTCGCGAGCTGTTCATGATGCCCTCAGCTCTCATCCCGTGCACACTCATCTGCCTCCTATCAACGTCCACATCCGACAAGACAGCAGCTCAGACCTCCTCTGTAGGGTGTGTCATGTTGGCCTCGCTGAGAACTCGGGCACCTGCTCAGCTTGCGGTGAGGAGTACTCGGCCCCTACCAGTCCATCACAGTCTCACCATGACCTCCCCGGCGCCAACTTCACCCGACCTCAGTACAAGCAGCCTCGGCCTATCAAGAAGTACAACCGCCCTCCTCCGCTCATCCCCCAGTCCCTCGACACCATCGCGAGCCTCCACCGCCCTTCAGCCTCTCTCGCGTCCGACCCAGAGGTCAACCAGCTCTCACCACCGCCCTCACCTCGATCTCCAAGCAGCGCCACGCACCCGGTTCAAAGGGTCATAACGATGGCTGATGCACCTCTAACGCCTCTGTCTGCACTCCCCACACCAGAGGTGCTCAAGCGGTTCCAGCAGGAGATTGAGGGCAAGGCCGGCGGTTCCATGTTTGACGATCCCTGGACCGTCAGGACGATAGCCGAGGAGAGCAATTCATTTGAGAATGCCTGGGACAGAAAGGCAAGTGGCACCGAGAGCGACGTCTACGAGGACGACTGGGCCGACTACTACTTTGACGAGGGCAACTTTGACGCCGGACGACGTAAGCATGTCAAGGTGACGACGCCTGAAGTGCAGGGTTTCATGCAGCGAGAGTTGAGCTTGGATGAGTATGACGGGGCGTTTGCTAGCCCTGTGAATCCGGGACCGGGTTGGATATAGACTATCCGTGTAGACTAGGAGGGTTTTTGAGACGAGGTTGTGTATCTTGTATCTTGTGTATTCAATAGGTAGCGTTTGGTGTCTTGTGTTTTATATTATCTAGCAAGCGTTCTTTTATTCAAATCAGAGAGTCTATGCTCTATCCAATCCATCCCAACTTTTTTCTCATGTCTTCGTGATATCCTCTACTTCGCCCCATCTAGTCTACATCCCCTATCTTCTATCCTCTATAGTATTCTCTTAACAGTCAAGCCACTGGCATCGCCTCCCTCCAACTGGATGAAATTACCCGTCTCCAGCTTCTTCTTCCACTTGCCGCTCTCATACCGCGCGAGGATCATGGTCATGCGCAGCGTAACGTCGCTGCTCGAGTCGTGCTCCTGGAGCGCCTCGGCGACAGGTGTGAAGGTCCAGCGGCCAAACGCCCAGTTGAGGATGTATCTCCCCGAGTCGCTGGCCTCGGGCTTGGGGATGTCCGGGTCCGAGTTTGTGGGCGTCGACGAGAGCGTGACGAGGGCCTTGATGCGGTAGGCTTCGTCCTTGGGGGCAGAGGAGAGAAAGGCGATGAGCTTGTCGGTGGAGATGCGGGCTGAGGGATCCTCGGCCTTGAGCTCGATGGAGAGGACTTCAACTTCGTTCTGGTGGGTGTGGGAGTGTCCGTTGGTCTTGTCGCCGTTGGTGTGGTTGTGGCTATGGCCATTGGTCTGGTTGACTTCTGCCTCGGTCAACTCCTTTGCGAGACCCCCATCGACACCAAACACTAGATCCATGGCCACGCATCCCTTGTCACTCTTGACCTTTGCCACGTCCACCTCGAGGTCGCCGACTCGATCGAGGCACTCGTCATATCGCAGTTCTCCGGCATTCTCCCACTTGTTGAAGACGATCAGATCCGTGTATCGCGCCTGGATGCGGGCAGTGTAGCTGGTGTCCTCATAACCCTGCCAGTTCTCGACATCGATGACACTGATGACACCATCGAGCACATACTTTCCCGAGTCGCGAGCAAGTCTGTTGACCTCGAGAGCAAGCGTAGCCGGGAACGCAGAGCCGCTCGTCTCGATAACGATGCGATCCGGACTGACGCTCTCCTCGAGCTCCTTGAGCGCGGGGCCCAGCTGGCCGACGAGGTTGCAGCAGATGCACCCGTTGAGGAGCTCCTGAACACCCGAGATGGCCGAGTTCGCGGCGAGCTGCGAGTCGACGGCGAGGTCGCCAAACTCGTTCTTGAGGAGGGCGAGCTTGTAGTCTGGGTTCTGGGCGCGGAGCTGGGGGATGAGGTTGAGGATAAGGGTCGTCTTTCCGGAGCCGAGGAAGCCCGTGATGATGGTAATAGGAATCGGCGCCATCTTGGTATCTCTCTATATTTCTTCGTAAAAAAAAAAAAAAGAATCTGAAGTTGGACCCTGAGAATACCCCTCGGAGCGGTATCAAAGTGAGTGATGGTCAGCCCATGAGCGTCCCCCGATAAGATAGCATTTTTCTTATCGGGACTTATCGGGGAGGAGGATCATGACCCCGCGGTCACTGTGACTTGACGTCACCCCCATGACTTGCAGCTGGCGGCGGGAATTGGGTTTCGCGATCCAAGGATGGTCGCGATTGCGTATGCCGAGATGAGATCAAGGAATTGATGTGATACAGGGATAAGAAGATAAACTGCCGGTTTTTCTATCATTTTCGGACTTAATTTTTAATTTCCTCCCTTCAACAGGATAGAGGCAGCTATTCACGCAAGCAAACATGACGTCCCAAGAATCTGGTCCAGCCAACGATGCTCAGCAAGAGACCTTCAAGGAGCAGCTCGACAAGGCTGCGGAGGATACTCGAGCCGCAGAGAACCAAAAGCCGAACCCCATAGTCGAGAAGAGTATGCTCAGCTGAACCTCACTTTGGACTGTTGGCTAACTCATCGCCAGTCACTGAATACGTCCCTGCTGCCGCCAAAATCCTACCCGGAAAGCAGAGCCCATCGAGGGGCGAGGTGAAGCCAGAGGGTCCTCCAGAGCGGCCTGTTCATGATGACAAGATTGAAGAGTTTGTGAGGGATCAGCATCGGAGCAAGGGCACAGACGGCATTCTTGGTCCCTCCAACGACGAGTGATGAAGAGTCTTTGTATCGATACACGATTGTACTTTTAGGGTTATTGGTGAAAACGATGCAATAGCTGTATAGTATACATATAATTTATACCATATAGCTTTTACACGAAGATCAGCCACGGCGTTCTCAATAACACGTAAGTGATCATCATCTCTCGCCCTTGAGCTCGAAATCTGCCTTCTGAATTGCCGACCAAGCTCGTGGATGAACTGCAGTGCCCACAGGCTCACGAAAATACGTTGCCTCTTAAGCATGGATACCAGCACGATGAACTTCCTCTACGATAACGAACCCATCATCCTCACAAACTGCATCTTCAAGGCTACGAATACTTGCTCAAAATGCCCTCAACAACTCGGATGTTTTCCAGCCAAAAGTCCTGGATCTCGTCCTCTGGTAAGTCTGTTGGCCTCCACTCGGGCTTCATGAACAGGCCGAACCTGAACCACTGCAGAAACACCTGTGTCGCCTCACTCTGATCCCACAGCTTCCAGTCAGGGATAGTCCCCCAGAAGGCTTCGCGGAGTTCATCAGCTCGATCGTACTCCGGGCCAAACCCATTGGGAGCAGGCTTGCGGAAGAGCATCTCGATAATTCGGTGAAGCGACGCATACGGAGCACTGGCTACAAATTCCCAATCAATGGCAGCTCGTATCTCGCTGTGCGTCTGGCTGGACACAATGATGTTGTGAGGGCCCAAGTCTGCATGCATTGCGACGATGGGGATGTCTTCGACGATGACGGGAATATTGTGCAGGCCATTGTCCACGAAGTCTCTGATACGATCCAGGAAACGCTCTTTATATTCTTCAATGCCTTGCTGCTTTTCGAGGGCGACGAGTGAAGACCTGATATGTGCTCGGAGGTAGTCGCGTACAGAAGTGAATGGGCCCCCGAGGCCATAATGTCGATCCGGTCCGATCCTGAGAACAATCCCACCATCAATTTCCTCGGCGATGAGCTCGCCGATCAGGTGATGTTCTGGAAGCTGGATGCGCCAACAAGCTTGGAATGCGAGGGCCATTTTTCGCACAAAGGTGAGCCTCTCTTCGTGTGATAGTCGAGGGTATATTGACGACGCCATGACGCCTGGTATCAGACGAGTTATCTGCCGGCCCATGCCTGTGTCTTCTTGTCGTTTCTTCTCTCCCGGAATAGGATAGACAGGAGGCACAGGCAAGATATGGGAGTCAATCGTTCTCGAAATCAGGGTCATGAACGCGTCCATAGATGATACATGGCCGTGGTGGCGTAGCTGAACAACATATGCGAGATCGTGACTCTCCTGGACTGTGACCTTGTATGAGATGCTCAACGCGCCGTCTGTGAATCTCGTCCATGAGGCTAAATGTTGGCCTGTTGCTGCTAAAATCGCCTCTGCAAGCTCGGTTTCCGAAAGAAAGATGGGCTCAGGAGGCGATATTTCTTGTGATCGTCTGTCAATTTTGACCAGATACCGAGTAATGGCCGTAGCAGGCCCATCAATGTCCTCCAAAGCTGCCGACCAAGAGAAAGTAGTGGGCGTCGTTTTCATCAGTGCATAGCTCACACCTTTCCCTTTCGGCGAACCGATGGCACCAGAGAAGACGTAGGCTAGAAGCGCAGACACGGCTTTCTCTTGTGTCATGAGTTCCCCGGACATGATCAAAGGCCAAGGAGATAATGCCAGTCGTCAGCAGCAGACACAATAAGAGAGGTAGTGGTCGCGCAAGCTGGGGAGAAAATTCGGAGAGGCCTGATGGCGCGGAGAAAAGATGGCGCGAGTGTGAGCACATGGGGAAAACCAAGGGATAAAGGGCCTAATATTCATGTATAAAGCATACCAAGACGCTTTTATTCAAGATTGATTCGATGACTTAAAATATCCCCCCTTCTTGGCATTAACCGTCCACGGACTCATCCGCCGAAGGCAGAGAGGTGACGGCAAATTTCCTATATCCAAGGGTTTTACTCTTCTGAGCGTTTCCCGCTAGGGGAAAGGCAACGCGACACCGTGGGTGTTTGAACCGCAAGGAGCGGTCCCGGGTGAAGGTCGTGGCAGCTCAGTTGGCTTTTTGATAAAGAAGAAAGAAAGAAAAGAAGAATGAAAAGTTTGGCTGGGGGTCGAGTTAATAAAGGCTAAACAAACCGCGCTAGGCCGCTTTTGGGTTTGCTTAGTCAGTCAAGGTCCTGGTTCGGGTGGGACGAAACACCCTACACTCAGCTTCAACTTCAACGCTCATGATGTGAAATCGCATCGCGTCTCTATTCCATCACACAAAGTTCTAACCTGTACAAGTCTAAAAAGAAAGGAAAAAATAGGAAAAAAGGCGATCTATCCACAGTGGCCCCCTTGAAATAGTAACTTAGACCCTCCATCTATGAACACGCAACTGGAATCTGACCGTGATATGCGTGTTAGTGAGTTGCTTGAAACAAAACAGCTACATGGTAACCCACGGAGAAATGAGTCGCGCCATTCAACAAGGCGGACCTAGTGAGCCCATGAAGGTCGACAAAGTCCCTCTCATAATGCGCGACGACCGGAATTATCTGGTGCAGCCCGAGGCATTGCGTACCATGCAAACATAGGCGGTTGTTGAACCCAAGGGGGAGCATGCTGAGGGAGGAGGGGCACCCTGTCGAAAAGTTGATGCTCCTCAAGGGACGCAGAATCTATCCAGCAACACTGATAAGCTAGGCGCCTAAAGAAACGACAGCATGAAGGGATAAACTAACTTGACCGGGCTTCCCTATGCGAGCTATTTCTTCTTCGTCTCCGCTTTACCCACATGTCCCAGAACACCAAGACAAAGGTGGGAAAGTTGATGAGAATACCGGCAAGGGCGATGATGGCTTCGGCTGACAAGGCCATAGTTTTATTCCCCGGCCTGATTTAGGACGAATAGTGGGATTCAAGATCTGCTGGGGAAATTCGAGTATTACGTTGGTGGTCTGGTTATGAGATTGAAAGTAGATCAGGGCTATGGGGAGAGCTGGGCTTTTAACCATGACAATGCCTCTTTGGCATGAGTATCCTCTGATGCACTTCGTGCAAGAAGACCTGATTGGGGCCCAGTTGAGCGTCTTTTCCTTGACCTCATCTCCCTATTGGATCGATACCTAGGTCCCTCCGTTTTAATATCGTACAGGTATTGGCTTGCACTGACAAGGGTAAGGCACAGTAAAAAAAAAGGCCCACCAAGCCACCTTGAGACTAAGTAGAGAGTAACATATACACATTTGAATGCACTACAGCTTCATAAAATGAATGCATAGAGGAAAACGAAGGCCATAAATCTATTATTTAGATCTTAATAGGGTTATAGATATTTTTCCTTAATTTTTTTTAATATGTTATCTTTTATGGTTTTCCTCTATGAAAGGTCAGGTACTCTTGGGTGGGCCATTTTTTTAACGATGCCTTGAGGAGTCTGGTGTTTCCCCACAGGTGAACAGTTTGATGGGTGAAGGCTTTTAGGGTATGGTATTGTCATCAAGAAGAATGTCACTTGTGCAGGGTGTCTGGACGTATCACCACTCAATATTTCCATTCAAGAGCTTCACATCCGTCCAATCGAGACACTAGTGTAAGTTACTGAGGTACTCTCATCAAGCGGATCATTGCGCACCTCTAAGGGATGATTTATTATAGAGACATCGAGACCAAGACACCTATAAACCCCACTCATGGCTTCCGCAACCCCTTCCCCAGTAACTCTGCACCGACCTCTGTGATGAGCTTCTCATCCGGAAACTTGGACCTCTTGGCCAGAATGCTATCCTCGGCTCCCAATACCTGGAGAAGATCAGGCAGCTCTCCATCAAGAGCCGTGCCGTAGACGAGGTGTCCCAAGGCCAGCAACATGCCATGCAGCGCATCTGCTGACTGCTCTTCCAGTGAAATGGCCTCCACAACGGACGCAGCTAGCTCCAGCTCGTCATCTCCCGACAGAGTTGGCTTGGAGTTTTTCCTGGCCCGTCGATTTGCCAGGGACAAGTTGAAGAGGAGGGACGAGGCTGCAACTCTCACGTTGTTATGACCTTCGTCGAGGAAGCTTGACGAGACCAGTAGAGTGATGGCTGAGCGTAGGTTGCTGTCTTTCATGATCTCCTCGGGGAATAGAGGCGTTGAGAAGAAGTTGCAAGCCATCTGCACTGTAACAAGGCGTAGTGCGTAAGGGCACTTTGTCTTCTTGTTGACAAGGTCCAGGACGGCTCTGACGGTTTCGTGGCCCCTTTCCTCGGCAAAGTAGCCGCTGACTCTGGGGTCAGATAAGGAACATCTAAACAAGTCTACGATGGTGAAGAGAACACCGATCGGTAGCGACGAGACAGAGTCCTTTACAAGACTTGACAGGTGGTTCATCTCGGGTACAACGGCACTCGAGGGTCCATCCTTGGTGCGATCTTCAAGATACTGCTTGAGGGCCTTGACTTCAGGTTTGCTCGCCACCTCATCGCCCATCTTGGCCAGGAGCTTATCCAGAGGGGGAACCTTGGTGTAAAGGACTGGCTTTGCATCGGCATTTGCAAAGGTTGGAAGACGGAGCTTCTCGTGTAGGTGAGGTGGAAAGGCCATCTGGACAAGGAGATTGACATTGCCGCGAAGAGCAGCTTGGTCAGCTCCAGACCATCGATTCTCCTGCTCTCCGCGTAGAAATGTGATGATGGTTGGCGTGGCGCTGATGGAGTACTGGTTGGCAATCTGATGCGCTTGGGGCTTGGATATGTCTATCTTGATCAACGTGGCTTTGTCCCCAACCTCCTGTGCAAGCTCGTCATATATCGGATACAGAAGCTTGCAAGGAGGGCATGTCGCTGAAGTGAAGAAAACGACAGCGCATGAACTTTTTGCTGCCTCCATCAAACGGCTAAACTCGGCAATATTTTCGACATTTTTGACGCTGTGCTTTGGAGCTGCGGGCGTCTGGGCGCTTTGCTGAAGGCCAAGGATGGAACCGTTTTGCCTCCCAGCATTGACTCCTTGAGTGAGCTGGGGAAGCAGCATGCGGCCCATGGGCGAGTCGAGAACGGCCTGAGGCATCTTGACGATGTGCTCAGGGATGCCTTTTCCAACGAGGAAATTTGAGAATGAGTCGCTAAAGTTGTTGCAGTTGTGATGGAAGAGGTCATAGGCCTGACCAGGTTAGCTAGCTAGACAATACTGACGGATGATGATCTGGATAGATACCTCTAGTGTAAAGATAGGTCGAAGGGAGTCTAGAAATTCCTCTATCACATTCATAGGCAAGTTTGTAGTGCCCAGGTGTATCTTCTCCATGGGTTGGCCGAGGTGTGATGAGCCGGGGGTGATGGCAATGATGCCACCATCGTAGACGTATTCTCGACCACTGAGCTCGATTGAGGTGTGATAAATGGCGTCAAGCTGGAACCCGAGAAGTCCTGCAGACATTTGTCGGGCCAAGCCCCGGGAGAGATCGTATACGAGCAGGTGGACGTCCATGTCGTCGATTGAGGTGGGACGAATCTTGGGGATCCGATGCCAAGTTGGTAGGGCTGGCAGGCGCTAAGGAGGCGAGAAGAGGATTGCGGCAAATATCTCGATAGGAGTTTCAACTGGGAAGATAATTATGTGCAGGTTTACTCAGTTGCGAACATGTTGTGATGAACGAAGTGCTAACAAAGAGGTTAACCTGGCTCGAGGAGCAGGCAACACTGGTTTACGTCTTGACGACGACTGGAACATTCTGAGGTGCTGACTGATGCTCCTTCTCATATATCAAGTCGACCACACGACGGTCATTCCCAGAACACACGGCGTCAAAAACTGGACTATCTAGAATGCATTTTATTGCAGAACATCACCTCACTCGTCTACACCCATCTCTTGTTGGAAATCTCTCAACTCCAAAGGCGGCCTCTCCAAGTTCATGATGTCGGTGGGGCTTCTAAAATTAGAGGCGCCCTGCCAGCTCAGGCGCAGGCTCAGGGGCTGTTATCACTGAAAAAACTCCCTGCAAACCCCCTGACAGACATCAACCCGCAGGAGGTGTGGGGTCCCCCACGTCCAATCCAAATCAATTCCGCGGCTACGACTGGTTACAATCAAACCCATACCTAAGTCTGCTACGAATGCAGGCGGCCCCTTTCTTAACAGATTGTCAACAGGCAAAAAACTTAGATAATAACCGCGACTCCTTTTCTTACGTGTGTTCCTCTTTGCCACGCTCCTCCATTCCTTTCTTTTGATCGATCGCTTCTCGCTCGTTTAGAAGTGTGTTCCCTCGAGGTTGACTCTTTTCGACCTTTCCCCCTCCCCTCCCATGCGCGACGGCGTCCCTCTCTGATACAGACCCCCCGTCGCCGCCTCATCTGACGACCCTTCCACTCTCTCGACCCGCGCTCATGAGAACAGCCACATCGCTGCCCTCCAAGCTCGTCGCCTACGACCCTCACGAGAAACCAGGCCGATACAATTTCAAGCCCAAGAGACAGGGGTATTTCGAAAGGATGAAGGAATCTTGGATGACCCAGTCGCAGAGGACTCGGTGGATTAAGACCGCCGCCATCGTCCTCGCGATTGTTACCCTCTTCTACTTTATTTCGCCCAGGGGCGTTGAAGTGTACAATGGAGGTGCTGCTGGCGGAGCTGCTACTGGTGGAGGTATGAACAGTCATTTGAGGAGGCTTGCACTCTGCTAATGCGACCTAGCAACTCAAGCCGCCAAGGGCGGTGATGGTCAAACTCCCACGGACTCGACTTACGGAACCGAGCGATGCACCAAGTCCTTCTCCAAGGAGAAGCCCATTGTTCAGTATGTCCTCATGATTGACGCCGGCAGCACTGGCTCGCGAATCCACGTCTACAAGTTCAACAACTGCGGTCCTACCCCCGAGCTCGAGAAGGAGGAGTTCAAGATGACCGAGAAGGAGGTCGGTGGCCTTAGCAAGTATAAGGACGACCCCGTGGCCGCTGCCAAGAGCCTGGATCCCCTCATGAAGGTCGCCATGGACAACGTTCCCGATGCTCTCAAGGGCTGCTCCCCCGTTGCTGTCAAGGCCACCGCTGGTCTCCGAATGATCGGCAAGGAGCCCGCTGATGCTATCCTCGCCGAAGTCCGACGACACCTCGAAGTGGATTACCCCTTCCCCGTTGTTGACCAGGAGAAGGAGGGTGTTGCCATCATGGACGGCTCCCTGGAGGGTGTCTACGCCTGGATCACCACCAACTACCTCCTCGGCAAGATTGGCGGTCCTGACCAGAGCGAGACCGCTGCTGTTTTCGATCTCGGTGGTGGCTCTACCCAGATTGTCTTCGAGCCTACCTTCAAGGGCGCTGCTGATGGTGGCATGCCTGAGAAGCTCGCTGCTGGCGATCACAAGTACGATCTCAGCTTCGGCGGCCGCAACTTTGAGCTTTACCAGCACTCTCACCTAGGCTATGGCTTGATGGCTGCCCGTGAGGCCATCCACGCCGCTCTGATTAACGACATTAGCGAGTCCAAGGGCGCTGACAAGGCTTGGTTGAAGGAGCCCATTGTCCACCCCTGCATCGCTCCCGGCATGTCCAAGGACGTCAATGTTACCATTGGCGCCAGCAAGGAGGTCAACCTCGTCAAGTTTGCTGGTCCCTCGCAGCCTGCTCCCGCTCAGTGCCGCAATTTGGCCGAGAAGATTCTCAACAAGGACGCTGCTTGCACACTCGCTCCCTGCTCCTTCAACGGTATCCATCAGCCCCTGCTGTCCAAGACCTTCACCAAGGAGGATGTCTACATCTTCTCCTACTTCTACGACCGTACCAAGCCCCTTGGCATGCCCGACTCTTTCACCCTCCGCGAGATGCACGACCTCACTCAGACTGTGTGCATGGGCAAGGATGCTTGGGACGTTTTCACCACTGTCCCTAAGGCCATGGAGGAGCTTCTCGACCGACCCGACCACTGCCTGGATCTCAACTTTATGATGGCTCTGCTCCACACTGGCTACGACATGCCCATTGACCGAGAGGTCAAGATTGCCAAGAAGATCAAGGGCAACGAGCTTGGCTGGTGTCTTGGTGCTAGGTAAGTTTCTCGCATTCCCTATTTCATTTCTTATACTGACATCGATTCAGTTTGCCTCTATTGGAGGCCGGCTCTGGCTGGTCATGCAAGGTCCGCGAGATCTCTTAGAGGGAAAGTCAAGGAAGTATGGCGTTGATGACGGTTGCGGTATATGCAATGTCTTTTTTACTAGAGTGATTGTTTAAGGCGGCTAATGGCATTTTGGGAACATGGCGAAATCAATTGAACGGGCCATCGGCATCATGAACACACTCGGACTGGACGGCCTGGCTGGCTTCTCGGGGAACTGGAGTCCTCAACTTGTCATGACGTGTAGATTATTATAGAACTCTCTAATACACGGTCGACCGCCTCAGAGCGGCGCGGTCACCATGCCTAGCACATCTTCAACGACGTCTTCGGGGCCTATGTCTTCTAGGAGGGCTTCTACGGCTTCCACTTTACTGCCCCACTGCATGCTTCTCTCCTTTTCAGGGAGCGTCAGTTGGATGCGGTGGAGGTAGATCTTGTGGGCAGCGAGGCCGACAAGCGCGGGCGTGACAAAGTCGAGACGATGCAGAGCAGCTAGGCAGCGCATAAGCTGACCAAAGTGCTTGGTTGCCGTTGGGCTGATGCCTCCGGAAACGGCTCGATGCATACGGAGGAATGAGACGATGTTCATCTGGTAGCGGGTGACCTCGATGTCAACCTTGGCCTCTTGGCTTAGTGTTCCCAAGTGGCTGATCTCCTGTTTACGGTCAGCTAAAGGAGATATGAGATGAAAGGAGAGCCTACGTTTTCGCTGATTAGAGGTTGACTAGAGGAACCTTCTTCACCGGGCCCCCTTTTCACTACACTTCCCGTTGATGCCGTGTCTGCATCATTAACATCCGCCTCATCGAGGTTGACGAATCCATCTTCTGGATCATGCCAATATGCAATGTACAAAAAGTCGTTGAGGTGCGCTGTTACACGAGCCTCTCCGCCACTCGCCGCCTCCAACACGGGTATAAAGACAAACTGCTTCGGGGCCGTCTGGACAGACGTCCGAGTAAAGATGCGGCGCGTACGCAGGAGCTCCAGAGCTTGGATCTGGACTGCTTGGGGCGCTCGGTCGAGGTTCTTGGCGAGGATGACGTTGGCTATTCGCGAGGAGAAGGCACTGCCACCTGGTGACAGCGGACTAAGTGGTGTGCGTGGATGCGAAGAGGATGGCCGTGACGTAAAATACGAGTCTGGGTGGTTGCGCGAGGGCGAGGGAGAGCGACCAGAGGAGGGCTGGTGGCCGATGATAAGAGCGGCGGCGAAATCTTCGAGCGTGGTGGAGGGAGTGCAGTCGATGACGACCCAGCTGAGGCCAAAGGTCTTGGTGGCTACGAGCTGGAGCTCCTGTATGAGGTTGTCGATGGCATCCGACGGGGTGCTCACGAGGCAGTGTTCGCGACTGATGAGACAGAGCAGCAGGGCCAGCTCGAGGTCGCTCAAGGCGTGGACCTTGTCAAGAAGGCTGTCATCCGCCATGATTCAGCGGTTTAAACCTCAATTCTGGGTCCATGAGGCTCTTCGGATCTATCCTTGACATGAGATGTTGACCCTATTTCCTCCTCATCTCAATCCACCGCCTATCTGAGGTACAAGGGTCGACGTCGCATGATGCTGCTGCATATGATGTCACGTGGGGTTGCACAAACCACGAACCACTGGCGCCGTCGCGCCCCACGCTTGATTTATGCATAGGGCTAGGCCCATAGTGGATTAGCTCCGGTGGGCATCACCTCTAGCGACGGGCGAGGCTGTGACATTGGTACTCTCCGCCGCCCTCCCGTCATCTGCCGCTGCCTCTTCAAACAACAACCCAACCAAGATCCGATCTCGCTGCCGCCACGGATCTTTTCCAGCGCCCACGACGACGATACAAAGTCTCCGAAGAGCACATCTGCTGCGGACCGCGATAAACTTACTAGGCGACATCGAGCCTTGACAAGCGAAGGCGTTGCACTCATTGCGTTCCAGACGCTCGAGATAACGTCATTGAGAATTGCTCTGCTCGATAGATCATAGCCCAACATGTCTTCGAGAAAGAAGGTCCTCCTCAAGGTGCGGAGAACAGAATATTTGACTTTGAAGAGCTCGAAATATTGACATGACCGTCGACAGGTTATTATCCTTGGCGATAGCGGTGTTGGCAAGACCAGCTTGATGAACCAATATGTGCGCACCTGTCCACGACCCCTCGATAACGACCACGATGCTGATATCTCCCCCCCTCACTACAGGTCAACAAGAAGTTCAGTGCGAGCTACAAGGCCACCATCGGAGCTGACTTCCTGACTCGAGAGGTCTTGGTCGATGACCGACAAGTCACCATGCAGGTAGGACAGCACAACCCGCTCGTGCACGCAAACACAGGGCCCTCGAGATTTGAAGCTGATCGCTGGTAAATAGCTGTGGGACACTGCGGGCCAAGAACGATTCCAATCCCTGGGCGTGGCCTTTTACCGAGGCGCCGACTGCTGCGTCCTCGTCTACGATGTCAACAACGCCAAGAGCTTCGAGGCGCTGGACAGCTGGAGGGACGAGTTCCTCATCCAGGCTTCTCCCCGGGATCCTCCCAACTTTCCCTTTGTGAGTCAGGCAGAAGCTGTGGACGGAGATGGCTTACTAACTGGGCTGCGTAGGTTGTGCTAGGCAACAAGATTGATGTTGAGGAGAGCAAGCGAGTGGTATGTGATTCGACTAGTCAGCATGGAATTATTCTGACATGCAGCAGATTTCCAACAAGAGGGCCATGACTTTCTGCCAGTCCAAGGGCGACATTCCTTACTTTGAGACGAGTGCCAAGGAGGCCATCAACATTGACCAAGCTTTTGAGGGTGTGTATTTGAGTCTTGTTTGTCCGCATATCTAACTTGCTATAGTGATTGCCCGAAACGCCCTCGCCCAAGAAGAGTCAGAGGAGTTCAGCGGTGACTTTGATGACCCGATTAACATTCACATCGAGAACGACCGCGACGGCTGCGCGTGCTAGAGCAGTATTAGAGAGTGTGCGATGCGATGCGATACAGACAAGACGGCTCGGATTGGATTCGATCAAGGCGAAGGGGGACCGGCTCAGGAGGAGGGAAATGTGTCTCGTGTGTGGTGGAGGCAGCATTATTTGCCTGAATGTATCATACTGAGGCCGATGGTTTTCCTTTTTTTCTCGTTGGTGTTCATGCATGGATGGATGCGACTTTTTTCGTCTGCTTTTTTATGCTCTGATTGCTAGTTGCTAGGTCAGCATGGACGATTGAGTTGTCGGTGGATGGCTCATCATATTGAATTGTTGTCCTCATATCAGTGTGTGTGTTGAGTGTCATGTTATGCATTGTTCATTTGCCTTTGACGCACAACCAACAACCCATGCCACTATCACAAGCTTCACCTCAGCCCGCATCAAGACGAGAAAGCAAGAATCGTATGTTGTTAGAAAAGCAACCATGATGGTTACAGCGTCTCTTGTCTTATACCCGTACCATGGCCGGCCAGCGGGCGACTTGTCCCTCGGCATGGCCCCACCCAGCTCCGAGGCCGAACGCCGCGTACCCCGGATTTCCAAGCTCCCCACTTGGGGAGAGCGTCGCGCTGTGAGAGGTCCAGGAGGCGAGTCAGCAGAAAACGAACCTCGGCACGCTCGCCATCATTCGAGACGACGGTGCGGAGAAGCTGGGGTAGCTAGAAGGGAAGGGTTACAGGGGAAATCATTTAAGAACCGTGGATCTTTCCATTGTGTAATCTCTGGGATATTTTTTTTGCTGAGACATTGACGTGTTTTTTCATCTCTTCTCTTCTTTTTTTGTCTTGTGATACTGTCATCCGATCTGACGTTGACAACACCATAGCTGTCATCATGTCGGCCAGAATCCCTGCTATTGTGGGTAGCTCCATCACTCTGCTCAGCCATTGTGAATAGCTTCGACTGACTCTTGAATCCTCAGGCTGTAAATCGCGTCAGCGACGCTGCCAAGAGACAGCTTGACCTGGTGGCCAAGTTTGTCGAGGAGGAATGCATCCCGTAAGTTCTTCATTACAGCATCCCCTTCACACGACTCACACTCTCGCAGAGCAGACCCCGTCGTCGAGGCCCAGACGGGCGAGGGCGACGCTCGGTGGGAAGGCCACCCTTCCATCATCGAGGACCTCAAGACCAAGGCGCGGGCGCTCGGCCTCTGGAACATGTTCCTCCCCAAGGGCCACTACAAGGAGTCGCCGGGCTTCACCAACCTCGAGTACGGGCTCATGGCCGAGTGGCTCGGCCGCTCCCACGTGGCCTCGGAGGCGTGCAACTGCGCGGCCCCGGACACGGGGAACATGGAGGTGCTGGCCAAGTACGGCAACGAGGCGCAGAAGCAGCAGTGGCTCAAGCCCCTCATGGAGGGCAAGATTAGGTCCGCGTTCCTCATGACGGAGCCGCAGGTCGCGTCGTCAGATGCCACCAACATTGAGCTGGACATTCGACGCGAGGGTAACGAGTATGTCCTCAACGGGCAGAAGTGGTGGTCTAGCGGTGCTGGTGATCCCCGGTGCAGCATCTACATTGTCATGGGCAAGACGGACCCCGACAACAAGGACCCTTATCGTCAGCAGTCGGTTGTCCTGGTTCCTGCCGACACACCCGGCATCACCATCAACCGTATGCTGAACGTCTACGGCTACGATGATGCGCCTCATGGACACGGTCATCTTACATTCAAGAACGTGAGGGTGCCTGTTTCCAACATTGTTCTGGGCGAAGGACGAGGCTTTGAGATTATCCAGGGCCGTCTTGGACCTGGCCGTATTCACCACGCCATGCGAACCATTGGCGCTGTAAGTGTTCCTACCCTCACATAAAAGAAATGTCTGCTCACAAATTGCGCAGGCTGAGCGAGCCCTCGACTGGATGCTCCTCCGCGTCAACGACGAGTCCAAGAAGCCATTCGGCAAGCTCCTCCGCGAGCACGGCGTGATCCTCGAGTGGATCGCCAAGTCTCGCATCGAGATCGACGCAGCGCGACTGATCGTGCTCAACGCTGCCATCAAGATGGACGAGCTGGGTCCCAAGAAGGCGCTCAAGGAGATCGCGCAGGCCAAGGTGCTGGTGCCGTCGACGGCGCTGACCGTCATCGACCGCGCCGTGCAGGCCTTTGGCGGCGCGGGCGTCTCGCAGGACACGCCGCTGGCATACATGTGGGCTGGCATCCGCACGCTGCGGCTGGCCGACGGGCCCGACGAGGTGCATCTGCAGCAGATGGGTCGCAACGAGAACAAGCGCGGCCCTGAGGCGACGGCCGTCATCAAGAGGCAGAGGGCCAAGACGGAGGAGCTGCTCAAGGAGTATGGAGTCGAGAGGAGACAGCCGGGAGCAAGGATACAGCACAAGCTGTAGGTGGCGGCATGGTTGACGAGGTGAAGCAGTGGAGAAGGACTCCTGTTTGCTTTCTGACCAGCCAAACACCACCGGGATGATAGTTTCACCCTCAAGATAGTCGTTTTGTTTGTTGTGTAGGTATGTGATAATACATCCCCCAGCTATAGGTCTGGACTCAAGTTCCCCGGCCGACTTGGATTGGGTGACATTGAAGCATCCTCTGCTATGAGTCAACGCAACAGCTACCAGTCACATCCCCTACCCCGTTGAAATCTCATGCGCATAGTCCACGACATGCCATTGCCCCTGACGATGAATGATGCGTTGTCCCTTAACCGATGCGACCCAGGTACTCCGTGCTAACGGGACGGGCACTTTTCTGACGTGCAGAAGCTCACGGAAATCACAGCTCCTAGCGTGCCTCTTTGTTCGCGGCATGAGGGACCCACATTCCGTGTTGGCCTGATCCCTGCCTGCCGTGCAATTTTTCTCGCCGTTGCCCCGTCGACCAGAGGCACCGTTTACTTTACCTGGTAATTTTCTTTGAGTTGTGCACGTCTGCCAGGTTTATATCCATCCATCCCATCACAAAGGCACTCGCTCACTACATTAAAGAAGCACCCATCACACCTTGCGATTTGACTTTTCCGCTCTATCAGACTCTCACGCAATCGTAACCTTGAGCTTTTTTTCCGCATCGCATTCGCAATTGAAGTTGCAGCATCGTCTCAATACATACACACACACACACGCACACACATCAATCATGTCGACCAAGGTTCTCGCCGACAAGGACGTCAACGCTGCCATGACGGAGCAGCAGGTTCCTGTCAAGGAGGTCAAGAGCATGGAGTATCATCGCCAGATGCTCCAGTCCAAGATGGCGCAAGAGGAGACGTACGGAAACACACGCTCTATACACTTCAAGACTTCCACTGACTTCAAGCAGGACGACCCAGTATGTCTCGCCCTCGGACAACATCATGAGCCCTTGTACCGCCAAGATCAACGCTCTGCGCAACAAGCACGCGAGCAAGTCCGTATCCCCTCTCCTAACTCTGTCTGCTCTCGACTAACAATCCATCCACAGGGCCAAGCCCAAGTCGCTGTTCGCCCAGGCCAGCGCTAAGAAACTCAAGGGCGACAACCCCTTGGGAGCAAAGCCCGCTCCGACCAAGGCCTTTGGTCTGTAAACAAACACCCGACGACGACTTGTTTCTTTGCACGCTGCACTTTTTTGTGTGTGAAGCCGTGTCTTGTGGATTACACCGTGTGTATTTACTTCACCAGGAATTCGGTCCGCCGCTGGAGGTTGGGCTGGGGCGTTTGGGGGTTTAAACTTGTGCAGGATATCAAGGCCTTGGGTTGTAATGACATGATGCGATGACAGGGTTTGGGTTCGGACTAGGGCTTTCTTATGGTTACTACTGTTGTACGATTTTACCAATGGACATATGACTCTGAGACGGTGCATTTTTGTGTGTTTACGCAATTGAGATGATGACTCTCTATGCTCGCCAGCCGCTGACAATGTAAACAACATCCTCATCCGCCACCGGGTGCCCTAGGCCAACTCTTTGAGGAACATGTCTCGCACTGGCGCCCCAGACTAACGCATACTTGAATGTATCCTTCAGCGTCCTGTGGATACGATCGCAAACGTCCTCGATGGTGCTGTTGCTGCGCACAATCAGGGCCTCGCTGAAATCGGGGTCCACGCCCTTGCGCTTGGTGTAGATGCGGATCAGCTTGAGCTCCTTCCAGCACCTCTCCACAACATCCTGGATGCCCAGGTCCAGCTCGCAGCTCATCACCACGGTGTGGTCCTCGCGGGCCAGCTTGTCGAGAAAGTCGAGCGAGACGCTGTCGATCTTGTTGTAGACGTACAGGCACTTGATGTACTTGCGGTGGTCCTTCATGATGACGTCGATGAAGTCGTCGACGGTCGCGTACTCGTCGCGCACCAGGACCTCGCAGTTGAGGATCTTGTAGTCGCGGAGGATGTTGAAGACCATCTTCTCGTCCAGGTACTTGGGGGGAGTCTGGAATGTGATCTTCATGCCGCCCGCCTTCTTGACCTTGAGGTAGATGTTGCTGTTTCCGTGTTAGTCCAACATCCGAAACCCTGTCTTGATTCCAAGACAACTTACGGAGGCTCCCGATTCAGACGGATACCGACTGCTTCCAGTTCAGCCTCGAGCAAGGCCCTCTGCTCCGCCTTCTTGGTGGCGTCCAGCACCATGAGGATGAGATCGCTGGTCTTGGCCGCCGAGATGACCTGTCGTCCTCGGCCCTTTCCCTCGGCGGCACCCTCGATGATACCGGGAAGATCGAGAAGTTGGATCTCGGCGCCGCCATACTCCAGCACACCAGGGATGGCTGTGAGGGTTGTGAATGCGTACGAGGCGACCTCGGACCTCGTCTTGGTCACCTTGGACAAGAATGTAGACTTTCCCACCGAGGGGAAACCGACGAGGGCAATTCGCGCATCACCGCTCTTGCTGACGTCGAAACCTGAACCAGCACCGCCTCCGGCTCCCGGACCGGGTTCCAGGAGTTGAGCCCTTAGCCGGGCGAGTTTTCTGGGCTTGTCAATATCCGATGGGAATGGCGTGGTGTTCCGAGCAGTAGGTTCAAGACATTGTCTTGGCCGGCTTGATTAAACTCACCCTTTTAATAGACCCAGATGATATTCTGAGATGTGTTAATACACGCTAGGAACAGGTGATCAGACAAAGAATTGTCAACATACCAGTAGCCTTGTTTTCTAAGATGATGTTAGCTAAAGTGCATGGTAAAATAAATGATGCCAGCAATAAGGAACGTTGTAGAAGTCTGGCATCGCAGTGAATCTTCAACATGACGCCGTTACAAGGAACAAGCTATTCCTTTTACTAGTCCTTGAGATTCAAAACTGGTATAGCTAGGACTCTCCAACTCATGACTTGAGCCCATAAAAACACATCAATGCTTACTTTGCGTCCTCTTCATCTCATCCTCAATCCTTCAAACATGTCAGTGGATGCCCCGCCATGGCAGCGTTCGAGACAACGTACTCCTTGATCTTGTCCGTAATGTTGACCATCTTGCCGTCGGTTTGAGACGCCCGTCGCGTCTCTGGACAAGTCCTAGAAAAGAAAAGGGGCAAGCAAACTCGGGGTATATAAGTCGCGGCGTCTATCCAGGATCCAAAATCATGGGTGGAGGGGCTAGAAGAGGCCTGATGAAGTGGCGGCAGAATCCAATCCTGAGCTCCATAAATGCGGGATGCGCTGACTCACCGCCTTCCCCTTTTGGGACCATGTCTATCCCCCAGAATCTTTTGTAGCCTTGCATCATCTGCCAGGTTCTCGAGGCAACGTCGCGTCGCCATCACAACAATCTTTCTTCAACGATTCGTTTTTTGCGCAAGGATATCATGGCCGATACAGCAGAGCAGGTTGCGACGGCGCCGGTCGCCGATCAGGAGGATCAGGAGGATCAGGAGATGGCGCTGGCGACGACAAATACCGACGTCGCGGCCCCGACTACGAAAAAGGTGGTCAAGAAGATCATCCGCAAGAAGAAGCGACCTGCGAGGGTGCAAATCGATCCCGACACCCTCTCCTCAGAGCCCCCGCCTCAGACGGGTACCATCTTCAACATCTGGTACAACAAGTGGTCGGGCGGCGACCGTGAAGACAAGTACCTGTCCAAGACTCACGCCAAGGGTCGCTGCAACGTCGCCAAAGACTCTGGCTACACCAAGGCCGACGGGCTGCCGGGGAGCTTCTTCTGTCTGCGGTTCGCGCGCGGCATCTGCACCAAGGGCCAGGATTGCGACTACCTCCACCGACTCCCCGGGACGTACGATCACTTCAACCCCAATGTCGACTGCTTCGGACGCGACAAGTTTTCCGATTACCGAGACGATATGGGTGGCGTGGGAAGCTTCATGAGGCAGAACAGAACCGTCTATGTGGGGAGGATACACGTCACCGATGATATTGAAGAGATTGTGGCTCGGCATTTTGCCGAATGGGGTCCTATCGAGCGCAGTAGGTTTATTTCGTGTCTACAGCGTCGCATCTGCTAACCAAGAGCTAGCCCGTGTTCTCAACACTCGAGGTGTCGCATTCGTAACCTACGTCAAGGAGGCCAATGCCGAATTCGCAAAGGAAGCCATGGCGCACCAATCTCTGGACCACGACGAGATTCTCAACGTCCGATGGGCCACCGCCGACCCCAACCCGATGGCGCAGGCGCGTGAGGCGCGGAGGATCGAGGAGCAAGCTGCCGAGGCCATCCGGAGAGCCCTGCCCGCCGAGTTTGTCGCCGAGATTGAAGGCAAGGAACCCGAGGCCAAGAGGAGGAGGAAGATTGAGAGCAGCTACGGCCTCGAAGGGTACGAAGCGCCTGACGAGGTGCACTTTGCCCGAGGTGCCCAAGCTGTGAACCCCCTGGGACGAGAAGGCTTCGAGGTGGAATACCAGGAACGGCCCATGATCGAAAACGGCGAGTCTAGCGAGACACCGGCGCAGGAGGAACAACAGCAGCCACAGCAGGAGACGGGAGGCATCTTTTCGGGCAGCACACTCGCGGCTCTCAACAAGGCCAAGGTGTCGGTGACATCCAAGCCCAAAGCTGCAGCTTCAGCAGGACCACTGGTGGCATATGACAGCGACAGCGACGATGAATAGGGAGGGGACAAGGCGTTTGAAATTTCTACATATTGGATGCATAGATTATCTTATCTGTAACTATAATGATACCACAATGACGGCAAAAGTTCAGCTGTTGAAGATCCTAGAATACAACACCTCGTGTCGCCCAAACCACAGATCCATAAGGGGGACTGTCTGTCCAGCCTCTTCAACCCGCGTATTCCACTCTCGATCGATCATGTCGTCAATCATGCCCTGCACATGCTGTCCAGCCAATACCTTTTGCGCCTGGTATGGCCCAAACACACTTGCTCTCACCGCCGCCGATATCAGCGCCTTGACGTGACTCAGCATGAAGACGTACGCCGTCTGTCGCAGCTCCAACCCGACGAGCGCGCATATGGCTCCAAACAGCGGCGCGAGGTGCGCAGATACGAGGGGTACCTCGTTCTGGCTCTCGCGCCTCAACAGCGCCGCAAAGTCACGCAGCGCGTGGGCGTCGACATCTGGTCGGCTTGCGCGGAATGACCGCTCCCAGATACTCAACAGAGCGCGGCCCTGCGCAACGCTTGCCCGACGACCTACGGTGCAGATGATGGCCGCGTCGAGCTGGTCGTCTAGCTCAGGGAGGGTATTCGGGTTACGATGTCCAGCTAGGACGAAGGGGAGAGTCGTCGCAGCAAAGGACGACAGCGACGAGGGTAGAAAGGAGGAGAAGGATGCGTGGCCGCGGGGGGTATGGGCTAGATACGACTCTAGGCCACTACTAAAGGCAAAAGAGCCAAGTGGAAGCGCAGAGTCTGAGAGGAGAAGCAGAAAGTGAGTCGAAGGTGCGAGGTGAGCTGATGTAAAGATTGGTGAGTCGATATGGTCATAGGGATGAGTGTGGAGGTGACACTTACGACCTGATGGGGGTGAGAGCTGCTTTGCCTTTAGACGAGCCCTGGCATCTTGAAGCCGACGCTCTAGATCCAGAATCTCATCCTGGACTTCATCTGTATCACACACAGCAGCAGGGTGCAAAGGAGCCATGAGTTTAAAAACGTGACGAGTCCAAGTTGAGACCTCGGCCGTAGATAGATAAGCGCAAGGTGGGCTATACAGGAAACGGAACGGGAGATAACGAAAAAGGACCAGCCATGATAAATCCAATTGACTCAACTTTAAACCATATCCGATGATTCTTCTGCAACGACAAAAAAACCAAACTCCATGCCAATGCTAAAACCAGGGTCCAGCCTTTCCAGGTTCCCATCCATGAGTTTGCCAAGTTAACAAAGTCCAATTTTATCAGCAGCCAAAAACTCCAAGCCAAAAGCCCATTCTCCCCAATAAGTAACCTACATCCATCATCTCAAGGTCGAACATTCTCCTTGTCAAACCCCTTTCTTCTCTGCGCCCGCTTCTTCTCCGCCATTCTCTGCTCGATCCGCGCAATCGCCGCTGCTCTACGCTCCGGCGGTAGTGCGCCCTTCGATGCGGTGGCTGGAGGTGCGCCGTTGCTCTGCTCTGGTCCTCCTAGGCGTGTGAAGCGATCCTGCAGGAGATCGATATTGTCATCTGCCTTTTCGGTCGTCGTGTTTCGCTTCGAGCGCGCAATCGACTTTGCGAGGGCTGGTAGATCAGGCACGGCAATGTCGTCGAGCTCGGGGAGTCCGGACGCGGCACCTCCGCTCTCGATGCGCTTGGTGAGCTCCTCGCCGAGATAAGCCCTGTTCCTAGGTGATCGCGGCACGAATGGCTGCCATCTAGGCCGCCCAAGGTTTGGCCTATCACTGAGGCCTGACTGCTTCGTAGTTCCAACATCCGATTGGGTCACCTTGGGGAGGGCGTCTTCGTGGAACTTCTGTCGCAATGAAGGGATGTTGGGGTCTGTCGTCTTGAGCCCAATAGACTCGCCTTGCAGATCCGTCAAGTCGAAGCTTCGTCGCTCGAGGTCATGGCCTCTCTGGTTGAAAGCCCTTTCAGAGGTTTCCTCTTTTCGTCTAGAGTTTTCCTCTGCTAGACGGCTGATATCTGTTTGAACATGCCAGCTCTTTGGTCGAGCGGCGTGTTCTTGATCTCCCGTCTTTAGTGTCTTCATCTCCTTCTTGAGTTCTGCAATCTTTGTATGGGCGCGCTCCAACACTCCATTCTTGTCTGCAGCTTGAGCTTGGGTCTCCTTTCGGTATGCCTCAAACTCCTCCTTGAGTTGGCGGATCTCTTCGTCTTTTCTCTTGTTCTCTTCCCTGGCCTCGCGAAGCTGGGCGCGTAGATCTTGAGCCCTTGCACTCTCGCGAGGAGTGTCGGGCTCAGTCTTTGTCTGCGTCTCAGCCTTTGAGGCTCTCTTTTCTGCTGCTCTGAGTTGACTCCTTAGAGTTGAGACCTGGTCGCGAAGTTCACCAAGCTCCTTCACCTGGGCGCGTGCCCGCCTCAACTCTCGCTGTGTCTCCAGAATAGTCTTTTGAGTTCTTGGTGATGTTGCTAGTCGACGCCTGCGACCCGTCTTTGATTCTGGGTCGTCCTCTCGGTCCTTGAGGAATTCTTCGAGTTGATCCTCGAGTTCTTGGACACGAGTTCGATACTGAACTGCCAGAGCGGTTTGTTTCGTCAAAGTCGATAGAAGCTCAGAGTTGACATCGTCCGATCGATCATCTCGCTTCGATGCGATTCGAGACGCACCCTCGGCAATCTGCTTCTCCATCTCAATCACCTTTTGTTGCTCCTCCTTGAGTTTGACGGCGAGGTCACTGGCCTCGGCGTCCTTTTGCTTGGCATATGACTTTGCCAGATGCTTGTACTTGAGCAACTTCTCCATCTCGAGCTTGGCCTCATCGTGGTACTTTTCAAACTCCTCCTTCCAGTACTTCCCAGATTGTGAGTGTGGCTCGTTTAGATCGATCGTGATGTCGTGGGTGCAGCAATCCTCGTCGTCGGCTTCTTCCCACTCGTCATCTGAGGCGTCATCCTGATTTCGTCGCGTCGCCGCCTCCTGGGCTGCGGACCGCGATGCCTTTTCTAGAGCCTCATTCAGTCGCGTGCGATGGCGTGTCTCGTTCTCGTGGATCACATTAAGATCATTGGTCTTTTTGACGTCCTGTCCAAATGACACGCGCTTCCTCCTCGTTGTTCCCGTGCCCGGGGTCAAGAGAATGCCCTGGGGCCGAGGTGGTGTTTGAGAAACCGCTTCCGTCTTCATGTTCTTCTCTTTGCCGGCTCTCGTGGCTTGGTGGTTGTTCGGTCGCGCCGGGGTTCCGAACAAGGCACTCTTGAAGGCTCTCGCAGCAAATACTGGCGCGGGGGTATCGGGCGCATCGATCTGTGTAGTGTCTAACATGAATGGTGAGTATGAATTGTGTGATGATCTTGGAAGCAAAGACTTCGTACCACGGTCGTTGACAGCATTAGGCGCGTCCTCGCCGCGTCTCAGCATCCAACCCAACATCTTATAATTTTCGTGGAGCCGAGAGTAGCGCGTCGTCTAAATGTCTTGGAGTAATTGCTTCGCATACGCGATCACAAATGATGGAATTGTAGCATCTGTCTGTCCAATTCGTGGTTGGCGCTGTCGGTTTGTTTGGGAGGTGAGTTGTAAAAGGTTGCTTTGTTTACTTTCAGCTGCCACATCACGACAACCGTGATAAGAGGACGGGACCCTGAGTGGCAGACCAAAGTAACTTTCTAGGCAGCGCTAGCCGGGGTCAGGCACCTCTGCAGCGGCTACCACTTGGCGGTCCAGGCGTCTCGGGGCGTCGATTGGCCAAAGTTTAGCACTCCGGCCGCTGCAAGAGCCGCCATGAACCCCTCATCAGCCCTGTGGCCGCCTGTAATTCGGTGAAACGACACCGCCTTTCCAGGATGAAGCAGCAGCTCAAGCTGTAACCGGCAATATCCAAGGTGAGAGTACCCCGCCATCCATTTGCGACGTCAGAGCCTGGGTCTGGCCTGGCGATTTCTTCACCTGTCATCCATTTGCTGGATGACTCCTTCAACCAACCTTTTTATTATTATTTTCTCGACAATTTGTGCCGCCATGGCTTCTTCCCTGTAGCGTCGCAGCTTTTGCTGTGACACTTCTCTGGATCCTGAGCAACCATGGCGTGGCAATCAGGGGTATGGAAGCCGCCCTTGAACCTTAGCAAGAACAACGATGAGTCAAGCTTTCCGGGCCTACAGCCCGCCGCGAGCCCGGAGGCTACCAACAAGATTGAATATGAAGAACTACAGCAGAATGAGCTCCTCGCCCTCGAGGCCATCTATGGCGAAGACTTTGTCATGCACACGGGAACTCAAAGTGCCTGGAAGGTAGAGTCACATGCCGTCCCCTCTAGTCCCTGTCATTCTGGCTGTGATAGTTGAAGCTCATCGTACATAGAAAACGGATCCTTCTTTTGATATACGAATAAAAGCATCCAGAGACGAAGACTTTGCCGTCACCCTGGGCTTTGTCATGACTGCGACATACCCAAAGTCCCCCCCGTTGATTACCTTGAAGGACTATGACCTTAAGGAAGTCACCCAGTTCAAGATCCAAAAGTTCCTCGAGACTCAACCAAAGGTCTTTGCGCAGGATCAACAGGAGATGGTCGATCAGATTGTCGAAGGAGTTCGGGATATCCTCGAAGATGCCGCCCAAGCAAAGGCAGACGGCAAACACTTGCCGTCCCTCGAGGAGGAACGAGAACGACACGAAGCTTCGATGGCCAAGATAGCGCAAGCCAAGAAGGAAGAAGACGATCGCAAGAAGATGGAGGAAACAAAAGAGGAAGAACGTGTCATGGCCGAGATGCTCCAGCAGCAGATTGATCGCCAACGACAAAAGGCCAAGGAGTCGAAGCGCCGTCCCAACGGCAAGACTCACCAACAGCCCACCTCGAGCGCCGAGACAGAAGAGCTTATCGAGTTCGACCAATATTGCAATACGACGGACAAGTCAGGGAACGTTCTCACCTTCAAGGCTGTTGCGAGCAAATGCGACCCCCGACAGGGCCCCGTCTCGATTGTCTACACGGTCAGGCCTGTCCTTGCTAACGGCCAGGGCAGTCTCACAATGGCACTCAAGGAAGCTGTTTTGCGCACTAGTAGTAAGGACTCCAAGGATTTCAAGGTGCAGCTGCAGAGTCTCGAGTCGCGTCTTCAGGACCTCAAGACGGTAAAGCGAGTTCACCACCGTCACCTCGTCGAGGTCCTGGACTTCAAGGTCCAGAGTGGAATTGCCACTGATCCGACTGTCCCAAATGCATGGACCGTAAGCGTCTTGACACCGCTGGCGGAAAAGGGTCCCCTGGAGGAGCTCTTGGAACTTGCTGGGCAGATTGAGATTGGCAAAGTGCGGTCTTGGACGCGTGACTTGCTAGATGCGCTCAACTTTCTTCACAACAAGAACATTGCCCATCAAGATATTCATGCAGGGAATATCCTGTTGTTCCGAGAGTCCACAGGTGAAATCGTTCCCAAGATCTCCGACTCGTGGTATCAAAGGGAGATTCACGCCATCAACTCGCACAAGCCGGGACCCCCAGGCATGACTACTGCCAAGTCTGCCTACTGGCTCCCACCAGAGGTTGCTGCTGCATCCAAACCTCAGTATACATACAAGACTGATATTTGGGACTTTGGTGTTGTCTTTGTTCAGATGATCTTTGGTCTTGATGTGCTGCGAACATACTCTTCGCCCAAAAATTTGATGGAATCGCTTACTCTGTCGCATTCATTGCACGAGCTGGTCAGCAGATTCTTCAAAGAGGACAAGCAAAAGAGGCCACGAGCTTTTGAGCTTGGATCCAGTGAGTTCTTGGCTACTGATGCGCCAGTCCTCTTCGATGACACGGCCGCGATGTTGTCGAGCAGCCCTTCCATATCATCCTTGCAAGTGATTCCTGCGAGACTGAGGCGTGACTCGATCACCCGAGGTCCTACCCTGTCCAGATACACTGAAGACTTTGTTGAAGAAGGCAGACTTGGAAAGGGCGGCTTTGGTGAAGTGGTCAAGGCGAGGAAGAAGCTTGATGGCCAGATTTATGCTATCAAGAAGATCACACAGCGCTCGCAGGCCAGTCTCACCGAAATCCTGAAGGAGGTTCGGCTGCTATCCCAGCTCAGTCATCCAGCTGTTGTTCGATACTACAACACCTGGGTAGAGGAGATCCCGGACCAAACCGACACCGAGGACGATACTTCGACGGGATACTTTACGGAAGATACCCGAGGGACTGGGTCTGCTGGAATTGACATCCAGTTTGCTACTAGCACTGGAGGTCTCGATTTCATATCTTCTAACGCCAATGTGGACTTTGGATTCGATGATTCCGAGGACTCTGATGACGATGAAGACGATGAGGACGAGGACGATGATGATTATTCCGACAGCGATGTGGCTGTCAATCGAGCTCTTTCACCTGACAAGGAGAGGAACTCTGCTCTCTTACGGCGAGCTCGATATCAGCGGTCGTATCGAACAATCCTATACATCTCGATGGAGTACTGTGAAAAACGGGTATGCCTCATCCTCTCGCCTGAATCAACAGACTTGCTCACTAGAATCGCTAGACCCTTAGAGATCTCATTGCGAGAAATCTGTACAAAAACACAGCGGAAATCTGGCGCCTCTTCCGCCAGGTCTTGGAAGGGTTGGCCCATATTCACGGACTCAGCATCGTCCACCGTGACTTGAAGCCAGAAAACATCTTCATTAGCAGTAGCTCCGATGGCATCGACAATGTCAAGATTGGCGACTTTGGACTTGCCACCAGCGGACAGTTCTCAGTGGACAAGGTGGCTGCCAACACTCTTGAGACGGATGATATGACAAGGAGTATCGGCACTGCCTACTACTCTGCGCCCGAAATCAAGTCAACCGTAAATGGGATGTACAGCACAAAAGTTGATGTAAGTCGAGTGGTCAAATCTGTCTATTACTGGACTAATAACCGCAGATGTACTCTCTGGGCATCATCTTCTTCGAGATGTGCTACATTCCCATGATGGGTATGCAAAAGGCTGATGTCCTCGGTCAACTTCGACGAGTCAAACCGGTTCTGCCATCTGATTTCAAGCCGGCAGACAAGGTTCAGACAGAGATTGTGCTCTCTCTTGTCAACCACAACCCCAAAGAGAGACCTTCGAGTGCGGACCTCCTGAAGAGCGGCAAGTTGCCCGTTCAAATGGAGAGTGAGACAATCAGGCGGACCCTTGCTGGACTTGCTGATCCCAGTTCGCCGTACTATCGCAAGATGCTTTCAACATTGTTTGCGAAACCCATGGAACCCACAAAGAACTATGCCTGGGATATGTTCTCTGCAGGCCCAAGTCCTCAGGAGTTGCTCAATCAAGGGATCGTCAAGAAGTCTCTCATAAGCATCTTCCGCCGTCATGGCGCGCTGGAATGCCCAAGGGGTGTTATATATCCTCGCTCGTCTCATTACGGAGACAATGCCGTACAGCTTTTGGACGCCAACGGAAATGTGCTTCAGCTTCCATACGATCTCACGATGGGCAATGCACGAATGATGGCTAAACAAGCAGCTGGTCCTGTGTTACAACGAACCTTTACTTTTGGCAACGTTTTCCGTGACAAGCAAGACACAGGCCAGCCCCTGATGTTTGGCGAAGTCGACTTTGACATTGTCACGACTGACGCACTGGACCTGGCAATGAAGGAGGCTGAGGTTCTCAAAGTGATTGACGAGATCATTCACACATTCCCTTCCTTGTCTTCGACAGTCATGTGCTTCCACCTAGGACACTCTGATCTTTTGCAGCTCATTTTCGAATACTGCGGCATTGAACCAGCGTGCAGACGCGCAACCGCAGACGTTCTGAGCAGACTAAACATTCACAACCACACCTGGCAGAAGATTAGGATTGAGCTGCGGTCGGCGGCTGTGGGTGTATCAGCGACGAGCGTAGACGAGCTGCAACGGTTCGATTTCAGGGGTGAGTGAGATGGGACAGTGGAGAGATACATCACTAACGTTAACCAGACACGCCAAACAAGACCTTTTCCAAACTCAAGACCCTCTTCGAAGGCAGTGACATGTACCAGCGCGCCTCGCCCACGATCGCGCACCTGAAGGAGGTGATTGAGTACTGCAAACGTCTGGGAGTTGGGACCAAGGTCTACATCAACCCCCTGAACAGCTTGAAAGAGGGCTTCTACACGGGTGGCATCCTCTTCTCGTGCCTCTATGACAAGAAGACCAAGGACGTATTCGCAGCTGGTGGGAGATATGACCAGCTCATCAAGGAACACCGGCCCAGAATCGGCGGTCAGTTTGGTGAGAGGCACGCGGTTGGATTCAGCTTGGCATGGGAACGCTTGGCGAGAGTTTCCAAGGTCAGCGGACGGCCGTTCCTCAAGAAGGGGGAGGAGGAAGGAAACGGCATGTTTAATACTCGAAGGGTAGGTTCATCTATGGTCCTATGTTTCTGACATGTCTTGCTAATATGGGGCGCAGTGTGATGTTTTGGTCGCCAGTTTTGACGCCGCTCTGCTCAGATCATCTGGTGTTGAACTTCTCCAAATGCTCTGGGCACACGATATCAGTGCGGAAATGGCCAAGGACGCGAGATCTCCTGACGAATTGCTGTCCAAGCATCGCGACGAGATGTACTCATGGATTATCATTATCAAGCAGGACTCCATCTTGAAGATCAAGAGTATGGGCAGAAAGGACGCGCCTGACGTCGACATTCCGACAACACAGCTGCTATCCTGGCTCCGAGGCGAGATCCGCGAGCGCGATGCGAGGTCTGTGGTGAAGCTTCGAGGCAACAGCTCTCAAGCCGAACCCAGCGGCTCGGGCGAAAAGGATTCTGAACAGGAGGTTCGAGTACTCGTGGCCCAGACACGGAGCAAGAAGTTCAACCGTAGAACGGTGGTGGAACAGGCCCAGGTCAGCGCCAGCAGCGTAGTACGATCGTTCCTCGACGGACCCATCCTCGCCATCGAGACGACAGACCAAGTCATGGACTTGATACGCGAGACGTGCCTCTCCGAGCCCGACAGTTGGCGGCAAGTTGAGCACGCGGTGACGACATCTGAGAAGAAGTACATACGCGAGATCCACGATCTACTGGACACGTGGCGGTGGAAGTTCGAGAAGAAGAACGGGACGAGACACTCGTTCTTGTACAACTTCCGGTCTGGCAACTGCATCTACTATGATTTGGGCAACTGATGTTGATTGAGTGGAAGTTGGATGTGGATAGATGGATTTGTTAGTGTGGTTTGATGTTTCTAGATGTTGCGTTGCTTTGCATTGTAGATAGGGGAGGTTTGTCTGACCAGATACCTTTGCATACGATAACAACTCAACTCTGACATGAGGCTCTATATCATCCCGTGGGGCACAAGGTTTGAGGGTTGCCGTTACATCTCCCCAGCAACCTCAACGTAATTTACACCCCAACGACGACAAGCTTTGCATTTCCAGCCAGCACCAGGAAGGCCAAGGTAATATAAGTTAGTTTAGTCCTCTCTCTATCACCGGGAGACAATGACGGACTTGGCAAGGGCGAAGTTCCTGAGTCTTCCTAAACCTTATACACCAGTGTGTTGAGGTTCGACTCCCACAGCCCCAATAGATAGTTACGTAGAGGAGTAGACAGGCGTGACGTAGACGTAACGTAGGTTTGACGTAGACTACATTCATCTTATGACATCTCTATTATTTTGCCAGTTGATCCAATTTCATTATCCTTCTTCTCTCTATATTCTTAGAGCTGCTTCGATTTATGCCATGGCCGGAGCAAATTAGCCTAAACCATGCACCTTGGACAATGCCAGATGACCTACTCATCCTGTAAGAATCTATACTTGTCAGAACTCTGTAGTGGATGATCAAAGTCCGTTTGCATCACTCACTTTCGGCTACCTTGTTGAGATGATAGGGAAGATATATCTAGTCAGTTAACGTGTGAGCTCTAGAAACGCCAGGCTGTCAATAGCAGATTCACCATCATGCCGAGAAAGGGCTTAATCACAGCCGACTTTGTTTGCCTACGAGAAGGGTGATATTCAGGTTCGTCCATAGTTGTGATTCGAGCACATAACCTATAGATCAGCGAATTAGAACCTGGACTATAGTCCTGTGATTCCCACTCGAGCCCAGGCATAAAACCCCCAATGTATCTCGTCTCTATCGATACCTCAGGAACAAACATTTCAGTAACAACACACTTTCTATCCCTTCCCCAAGACAACCACTGTCACCCCATCTACCCACACTTTCATCCATCCCTGCCGCTCAACCCGCCATCATGACATGTGACAAGATGAAGGTGATTGGTGGGAAGAACAACTTCTGGCTCTGGTCCGAAGAGACGGGATTTGATCTTACCCATCCCGACGAACCTTCATCTTTGCCTGCATATCCACGAATCTCACTGACAACAAGCACAGAGCATGTGACTATCGACCCGACCAAGACGGCCCTCGTCGTGGTGGACATGCAAAACTATTTTCTGTCTCCTCTTCTGGGCCGGCCCTACGATGGTCCAGGCCTAAGAGTAGCAACCATTCTTGAAGAACGAATCATTCCAGCCTGTCGAAGAGCTGATGTTCCCATTCTGTGGGCCGGCTGGGGCCTGGATGAGGCGGATCTCGACGACATTCCTGCGCCCATGACCTGGTTGTTCACCTCTGACGACAACTTTGACGACAACCCTGGCGAGCCAAAATGCCTCGGGTTGCTTGGTGAAGACATTGGACCCCAGAAGTTCGATGACACCTACGACACGTCGGTCGAGGCCGGAAGGATCATGATGCGCGACCAATGGAACACAGCCCTCTACCCGACACTAGCAAAAGAGTCCCTAGAAAAGGACAAGACTATCACCAAGAAGCGGCCATCCGGGTTCTGGGGAGGCACAGGCATCGAAGAGCACCTCGCCGTCCTGGGCATCACGACGCTGCTGTTTGCGGGGCTCAACACGCACCGGGGCCTCGAAGAGTCCATCCGGGATGCCAGCAACAAGGGCTGGGACTGTCTCTTGCTGAGCGACGAGGAGGACGGGGTTGATAAATGGTGTGGACGTGACTGCGGGTTTATCCTGACGTCGGAGCAGTTTGTTGATGGCGTCCACTCCATGCAGACTGGACCAGAGTCAGAGTGTTGCCCAAGCTTTGACGTATCAGGGGTCCCATGGTGAGGCATGATTGCATTGAAACACCCATGATACTAAGCATCGGGAGCGTTTCAGACTAGGAGGCGGGAATAGTGATACCATAGCATACCATCATGATCAGTCAATACTTGGTCATGATTCTGAATAGGAATTCCCCCTTTTTCTTGAACATCCCCTGAGCTTACGCACTGTGGCACGATGATCAGGCACAAGGCGTCCTTCTAGAAGAGAGTTTCAAGGGGGGAAAGTTTAAACCACGTTCCCCGATAACGAGATCATTCCCCCCTCTCTCTTTCCCCGCGCCTCCGAGTCTCGGGGGGGCGTTATGCTCATTCTCGGCAGGTACGTATCGTCGGTGGAGCCGGTCCAGCCGGGTGGGTCAAGGGACCACGGGCCCGACGTCAGTCATCAGAAGGGGTTAAAGAAGGCGAGGAAGGCACGAGGGAGGCAACAATGTGGAAATGAAGTAAGAACTAACGTTGGAAGGAACCTGAATAGTCCAGGTAAAAGCGGGCAGGTGCCGATTGTACCGTCTCGTCAACCGGCCGGGTACGGTACCTTCCTGGATTACATATTGTGGATTCCTTCACCAGGCGCCCGCGCCCCCGGTCCCGGTTCCAGGCTGCGGCGGCCAGGCCGAGGTGACTCGACTCTTATTGTTCATGACTGGGCTTGCTTGTTCTCATCCGTTCATGATTCCTTTGTCTGCTATTTTCCTTCTTAACCCGCTCTATCCCCGCTATCCATTTCTCATCTTTATTCAACTCTTTTGTGAATTACCGCATTAGGAAGGAAACGCATTATCGTAACCTTCCCTTCCCTTCCCCTCCCACTGTCTCATAAGTCACCAGCGCTAGATTCCACCCAACCCCCCCCCTTCGATCACAGATCGCGCCTCTCACAATCGCCTTCCCAGACTTTTTGTCCTTGACGAGCAACACCGCGAGAACCAATCCTCAAGGCAACAGAGAACCAACGAGACCTCTCTTCTCCCTTGCCGGGGAAAAAAAAAAACACGTACCTACCTGCTCACGCCAATCGCCGAAGCCGCAGACGCCCACACCCTCGACCGCCCTTTCCGCAGTTTGCCGCTCGCCTGACTTGAGCCTGACCGAACGCCGTTGGCGCCGGGCTCTACTTGGAACAAACACACACTCCCACCACGCGGGTTATTCGTTCCAGAAACACAATTTCCTATTGTTGCCCCCGCGAGAATCACGGACACGCTCTTCCATCATGGCGCAGAAGCGGCTCATGCAAGAACTTCAACCCCTCCAGAAGGAGAAGTGGGTTAATATCGAGGTACGCAGCAGCCCTCGCACCGTACATGACAAAAGCCACCTGACCTTTTCACTTTGAACAGACCGACGACACAAACCTCTTCCACTGGAGGCTCGGCCTCTGGGTCGTCAACCCCGACAGCGTCTGGCACGGGGCCTACCTCAAGGCCGAGATGCGATTCCCCAAGGAGTACCCCTACCAGCCTCCCACCTTCAAGTTCCTGACCAGGAACATCTGCCACGCCAACGTCTACTCGGACGGCAACCTCTGCATCTCGATCCTGCACAAGCCCGGTGAGGACGAGCAGTCGGGAGAGCTGGCCAACGAGCGGTGGAACGTCCTCCACGGCGTCGAGTCCGTCCTCCGCTCCGTCCTCCTCCTCCTCGACGACCCCGAGATCAACTCTCCCGCAAACGTTGACGCCAGCGTCCTCTACCGCGATCGTCGAAGCGAGTACAATGCCCGGGCCAAGGAGATTGTGGCCAAGTCTCAGAAGGACATCCCCGAAGGGTCTAGGATGCCCACCCCCTCCGAGCTTGCCCCAGTACCCCAGAAGCCCGTCGACGACGACGCCGACTTCTGGAACATGACGGACGAGGAGGAGGACTTTGGCGGCAGCGACAGCGACGAGGACATGGACGACTTTGATGAGGATGATGAGGATGAAGATGACGTCAAGGACCACAAGTAGTCAGTCGGTCGAGGTCATTGTTGACCCTTTTCCCACGTTTTACGTCTATTCATCTTTGGTACGACCGGCATAGCGAGTTGATTTGTTTGGGCGTTATAAGAAACGGGCTGTCCCGGCCAGGACCAGTCCCTATGGCATTGGCATTGGCATTGGCATTGGCATCGGCGGGGGTCGGAGCGGGACAAACTGGTCGTCTTTATGTTATTAGTGCTTTTTGAGAGGAGCAACGGTGTGTATTTACCATGAATTTCCCCCCATAGACAGAGAGAAGAAAGTTATTTCACGTCATGTTTATCATGCAACCCAAACTGGTGAGCCATCATGATTTATGGGGCAGAAGCCCAGATATGATACACAAAGCCATGCCCACAAGTAGCAGAGGGCCAATCCCCCAAAAGGAAGCCAACTACCAGGTTAAACCACCCATCCTCACTGTCTCTATCAACAGAACCACAGTGAAACTCCATACATGCATAACGCAACATCCATCGGATGCTGAATGAATCTTGATGCAACTGCTCCAACGGTTGTTCCCAACACGCTCATGCTCATGCAACCATGCCCAAAGCAATACAAGAAAAGCACGCCATGCAACGCTTGCCCTTCTCCAAACCCTTTCTCCCAAATATGTGTCCTTAGTGTTCCGGAATCTCCATGTCCATGAGGTCGCCGTTTTCCTTCTTGGTCGTTGATGTCGAGGAATTCGTTGGCGCGGGCATGAAAGACGGGGGTCGTGTCCGTTCCTGCATCTCCGGAGCACGAGACTCCTCCGTCACCGCCGGTGGACTCTTCGCCGGCGAACTCTCCACGCGGTCGGCTCCCATCGTGCCTGGCGTCACTGTGGCTGATGCTGCCTCTGTAAGGAGCTCCAGAGCTGATGCAGGAGGGTGGGGGATCAGTGCAGGAAGAGTGTCCTGGGAAGCGTCAAAGCTCTGGGCGTTGTCGGGTGGGTTTCCAAATTCGGTCATTTCAGTCCCGATAGCATCGTCCTGGTCTTCGAATGGGTTATCGAAGCCGTTCCTGTCATCGCTACCCAGCGAAGCCCGGTTGCTGTCCATAGAACATACACTGTCGGATCGGTGCTTTCTCTTAGATGGTGAAATAGGGTCCACAAATGTCGCTCTCTTAGTCTCAGTCGTCTCGTTCCGCTCCTGATTTAGTTCCTGGTGAAAGGTCTTATTCTCCGCTTTGACGAATCGTTCCAGCTGGCTTGGAAGGGGACTCTTTGGCGTGTCGAGGGCTTCATCTGTGGCATAGACTAGCAGCGGGGCCTTGGTCTCCTGCCACATGTCACGGAAAACTCGCTCCATCTCGATTTTCTGTTGTTTCGTCAGTACGGTATCTGAGCGTTGCAAGTCAATAGCAGTCCTACCTCCACCTTGACTGGCTGTTCCTCGCCAGGGGTATATGCCATCCTCCACCACTGATCTGATGGCTTCTTGGCCTCATCATCTAATTCGATCAGATCTGCCTCTCCCCGTCGGCAGACGTAGACGATGTTCGGCGTTGTGGCCACACCACGAAGAAGGTACTTCTTGCAAGTCATGGGCTTTGGGCGACCAGGCTTGTCCGGCACAGTCAAAAGCCTCCCCAAGGCTTTTTGTTTACCCACGATTTGCTCCAATTCCGCGTCAAGGCCTACACTGTGTTAGTTTACCTCTGCCGTTATGAGAACCAACAAGGCTTACCCTTCATCCTTGTCTCAAGGTTCGCGAGTAGTTGCTCCGAATACTCAATCACTTGGGCGACCTTCTCATGCTGCTTTTGCGCTTCGCCATCCAGCTGGCATGGAGCAGCTCGATAATCAGGGTCTTTGTCCGTTTGCAATCCCGAATTCTCCATCGCCTGGAAACGCGCCAGGCCCTCCAGGTAGCTGCGATACTCCCCCCACTGCTCTGTCGCTTTCTTTAGCAACACACGCTTGTCATTGTATTTGCCGTGGTCCCAGTTGTCCCACAGCCGATAAATCTGCTCTTTCTGCATCTCGATTCTCCTCACATCTCGCTTCGTCTGCCGCCAGCCCCGTTGAATGTGCTTAGCTTCATCCTTTCGAGTCGGCAGATACCTCTCTAGGTACAACTCTTGGGGTATCTCGATGGAGTTGCCGGGTCCGTCACCACTAATGTTAAGCGCCAGAACCTCTCCCGTCTCCTTGAAAAGGGCCATCTTAGACCCTGCATGGATGCCATCATAGCCCAGGGCATCGCTCCACATTATATGGTCAAGGGCCTCATACAGAGTCTTGGCATAGCCGTCTTCATTCTGTGAAAGGTCAATGTCGAGCAGGCCGAACTTGACCTCGTCCAGATCTGAGTCGCCGTCTTCATGAAATTTGCCGAGGACTGCAAGCTGCATTATAGCTTGAGTCTGGTCTCCATGTCGGCTATCAATCAGATCATAGAACTTCCTTTCAATGACTCTACCATCAACTTCAGGAAAAAGCTCGGTGAGAACTGAAGCTGAGCCGTAAGCACGTTCCGTGTCATCCAGAAAGGCCATCAGACGGTGGACTTCCTCGTCGAAGGCGGTCTCATTGTGGCTCCGGTGTTCCCAGCGTAGTTCCGAGAGCATCTTAGCTTGAACCTCAGGGGATAGGATCTCTTGCCCTTTCCACCAGTCGTTACGATGGCCATAGGACGAGGTATGCTCGCCCAGTCCGAGGAGCACGTTCCGAGCGATGGGAATTTCGTGCAAGATCGTAAGAAGCCCGCCCAGTTTGTGACCACCTGAGTCGAAATTGCTCAAGACGAGAAAAGCAGGGGCACCCGGGGCCCTTTTTCTCTTTGAAGGAGGAGGGTCGGTGGGCGAGCTCTCCTTAGCGGGCCCGACGGGAACCATGGCCCAGCTGTTCTGATCATATTCACTTCGGCTTGCGGGTCCAAAATATGGTAAAGAGGCCGAAGGTTCTGCAGCACCCGACTCGTTCTGGGGTAGTGTAATCCCAGCCTCTTGAGCCGACTCGCGGAGCGCTCGTTGCACATCATCTTCTTCCTGCGCATGGCTATTCGGGACTCCTGCCGGCCTGGTCAGCACATTGTTGACAGTTTGAACAAGAGTAGTACCGGGCACTTGTGCCGCAGTCAATTCCACCATCCTACCCAATGGAGACCGGTTATTCGATCGTGACGGAGGCCTCGAAGGAGCGCCGAGTGCGTAGGAGTCTGGCGGGGGAGTTACGCCCTGAATGACGTCGTGGTCTGAGGATTCGATGTGGAAGGCTACCGGGTTAGTTACAGGAGCAATATTTGGGCCGAGGCATACGAACAAATACCAGCGTTGTTGTCGGTGCCATCTCTATCAGCCGCGAACATGGACTCATCCCAGGCAGTCAGGTATTTTTGTCGAAACTAAAGCGGTTGAGCATTGACTCCAACATCAACAGGACTTGGGTAGCTCCGCACATTGTCAGGGTTATCGAAGAACTGGGTCAGGACGGTCTCGGCGTTTCTATTATTGTGCTGTCCAACAGGGCGTGTCAGTTGCCTGGGATGTCTTGCGGGGAAGACTGTCTGGAGCTGCTGACCTTGAGAGCTTGTGCAACCATGAGGCGATCGTCAATGGGGTCCAGGCCAGCAAAGTCTATGACTTGCCCGATCTCGTCCTCTGAAGGCTCCATGGAAGCCATAATTTCGTGTTCCCTCGCGAGGCGCGGAGCTGAGTCCTACTGACGGGGTTCCAAGCTCAATCTGACGATGTGATACTCCCCGAGCCACGATGGAGCCAGCACGCTTTGTCCAAAAGGCGCGGGCGGAGCTGGGGTATTGAGGGGTTGAGCGGATACCAGATCTACGCGATTGCTAAGCAAGAATGATGAAAACGATGCATAAAATCCAGTCGAGGCGTTGGTAGGGGACGCGACAATCTCCTCCACTGTAGGAATGGAGCTTGTCGAAGTGATGAGGGTAGAGGGAGCTGTTGCTCCTCAACCTGGGAAGGTGCTTGCGCTGCCAGACAGAGTGGAGGGTTCCCGTGCATGCGGAGGTACGTACCTTCAAGGCCCGATAAGATAAGCGGCCTTGGCGTCGTTTGCACGTGCAGACCACATTCAGATGGAGATGCAGTCATGAAACGAGGCTTTCAAGTTTACTCAGTGTTGTAAATGAAAGCCCATGGTAGAGTGGGGAATACTAAATGGCTCTAAGTAAGTAAGTCAGATTTTGAAGGAGAGGCATATATCCAGATAGAAGCTGCGTGGGCTGCTCCTTGTTACTCGAACTAGCATCTACAAAAGCCCCAGAATGTGTACGATGTAAGTCGGGCAATTGGCAACTCTTGAGGCCAGCCGCCGAAAGCACACATGTGGCTAGTATCCTTCGTTTGCCATAAGTTGCCATAAGTTACCTATTCTAGGCAGATACAAACCGAGGGAAGTTGGAAGTCATCTTCCCCAATTCACTTGTGCTAACTACATAAAGAAACCAGACTCTAATTAAACAAATTCTACTGTCTGCGAGCCATAATCTCTAGTAGTATCGGCACGACCTCATAACCAAAACTCCCTTTTCTCTTTTTCAAGTCACCACGTCCTATACACATGTCAAAGAACGGGACATGGGTTCAAGGCACGACGGTTCAATGCGGAAATACGTCACCTTGTTCAACTCGCGGCACAATCCTAAGATAGTACTATCAACTCAACTATGGGACCAAATACATAGTAGGGCCTGTTTTCGTTTGCCAGTAGCCTCAACTTGCGCTTTTCGTCCATGCTGTGATCTCTTAGTGGAAGGTTCTAGAAGCTTCGATCATCAACTAGGGCCGTCGGGAATAGTTGCATGGCGCGTGAGCAGGGGTGCAACTTACAAGTCACCCTTGCATACCTAGTAGCTCCGGCAGAGCAGGTACAGTGAGAGGAACGGCAAAGTAGCGGTGTTGTCGAAATATGGAGCGATTGAATTATCAACAATTACCTTTTATCGACTCAGCACTCATGATACATCACATACTTGCTTGAACCAAGATGAGCTGCACGTTCCCCGAGTTTCGAGCCCCGCTAGAGCTGCTGGTTCCCGAGAGAGAGCTTTCGAAGGTCCAGGCTTGGACTGGATTTTCGCGCGTCTGGGGCGCTGTCCCCCGCTGTCGCCAGCGTCATAGTCCGCTCATCCTTGCAAGTCAGGTATCGACAAAGGGAGCCCGACAAAGAAGGGCAGAAGAGGCTGAAAACCTTGCTTTTGGCGTCATTACAGCTAATCTCCGGTGTATGGAGAGGGCTCATGTAGTTTCAAGCCCAGAAAAAGAAATGGCTTTTAAGTTGCAGGAGCATAAGGAGAAGCAATCGACCATGAGTGCCAGACACTATGACCTGTGTCGATCGACGTCACCCCACTCAACAGGACAGGGCCAGGAGCAGTAGCCATAGATCAAGTTCTTTGTTTCCTAGGCTTAGAAGCTTCCACAAGGTCCCATGCCCCAGTATTTTCCAGCGGTGGCTTCTAGCGACTGGTGTAGCCTGCCTGTCACGGTAGCATGGCGTAGTGCTCTCCCTCGGTGCAAGTGTCACTGGACTCACTCGTGGCGGATCCATATCAAGCTCCCCTCAGCCGCTTGGCCACTCCGCTCCATCCATCTTCTGTAAACTCACAATTCTACACTTCTAGAACTTCGCCCACGACTAGTTTTCTCTCTCTTCAATTCTTTCTCGTGACGACGCTTTTTCAAAGGGCAAACCAAAGACAAAAGGACAGCACACATTCGGTGCTTGGTTGTTGCTGGTTGGCGACCAACAAGAAGCATCGCTCAATCCTGTTTTACTCACTTCCCGTCTTCCCCTCACTTCTGGACGGGCACGCACATACGATACTCGCATTTCCCTCCCATCCGTTACGCACGCTCCCACCACACCTCGCACGACTTGAGCCTCGAATCCTCCCAACAAGTACGACATTGAACGCGCGCGACCATGGTCAAGGAGACGAAGCTTTACGATACCCTCAGCGTCAAGGCTGATGCTACTCAGGATGAGATCAAGAAGGCCTACAAGTAAGTACCCGTCACCGTCATTATTGCCATTCGCACTGCATCAATGGAGCAACGTCATACACAACAGCATTGCATCCCGTCTCGGCTCGGCAGATACACCGCAACGTCCTCATTTAATCCTCAATTGATTCACGTCCGGATGTTTTCCCCTCTATTGCTCATTCCCCGCTACACCCGTGCGATTCGCGCATCATGCCATTTTTCGACACCATGGCTAACCATGATTTGTACAGGAAGGCAGCCTTGAAATGGCACCCCGACAAGAACAAGGACAGCGCCGATGCAGCCGAAAAGTTCAAGGAATGCTCACAAGCCTACGAGATCCTTTCCGACCCCGAGAAGCGCAAGGTCTACGACCAGTACGGCCTCGAATTCCTGCTCCGCGGCGGCACCGCACCACCTGAAGGAGCCGCTGGTGGCAACCCCTTCGCCTCTGGAGGCATGCCTGGAGGATTCAGCGGTTTCAACTTTGAAGGTGGCGTGCCCAGCGGAGGAGGCACACGAACATTCCACTTCAACACCAGCGGTGGCGGTCCTGGAGGCTTCGGCTTCAGCAATCCTGAAGACATTTTCGCCGAGTTCATGCGCAACGGAGGTAGTGGCATGCACGGCGCTGGTGTTGATGATGATGACTTTGGTGGCTTCTCCTCATTTGGTCCTGGTGGCCCTCGAAGTCGCAGTTCCCGCATGAGATCAGGCTTCGGTGAGCGCGGCCGAGACACGACCCCCGAAGTCACCACAGTGGAGCGGCCATTGCCTCTGTCCCTGGAGGAGCTGTTTAATGGCGTAACCAAGAAGATGAAGATCAAGCGCAAGACATACGACGAGTCAGGCAAGCGGGTACAGACGGACCAGATCCTTGAGGTTCCCATCAAGCCAGGCCTGAAGAAGGGTTCCAAGATCAAGTTTAATGGAGTTGGTGATCAAGTGGAAGGTGGCCGCCAAGATCTTCACTTCATTGTCGAAGAGGTAAGGAAGATTCCGAATTCAATACCAAGTTTAATGTGACTAACAACCCTACAGAAAGAACACCCTCTCTTCAAGCGCGAAGACAATGATATTGTCCACGTCGTGACTCTCGATCTTAAGGAGGCATTGACAGGATGGCGAAGGCAGGTGACGACCATTGATGGTCGGCAACTGAATCTCGAAAAGGGCGGCCCTACCCACCCCAACAGCGAAGAGCGATATCCCAGCCTCGGTATGCCCATCTCCAAGAAGCCCGGCCAGCGGGGAGATTTCGTCATCAGGTACAAGATCAACTTCCCGACGAGCTTGACAATGGATCAGAAGGAGAAGTTGAAGGAGATCCTGTAAAATCTCTTTGGTGAAGGAGGGCTTGACTATAGGCTGGTCGAACATATGATCATTCCAACCGGCTATTCCAATGGGCAAAGCAGATTTGTCCCATCGCAACAAGAGCCAATGATCTGAAACGACGTCCCCGGTCCTGGGGTCCCCAGATGGCGGGCCTCACTACGGGCAAACCAGCTTGCAGCAGAGGTTGGACATACACACAGTCCAGCTAGGAGGAATCATTTTACACACAAACGGCGTTGGGGAGTTGGGGACCTAATGAATGACGAACACAGAGCCAAGAATTTTGGGGAGCATGGGTTGGTTGTTGACAGGAGGGAATCCAAGTTTGGTTGCTTAAAGATGGCGTGGCAGGAGGGCATGCATGCGGTGTAGCCTGTTGACAGCATGGGGTTTGTTGATATCCATCGAAGGTTGCTTTTATATAGTCTTTGGTGTTAGAAAGGATGTCTTACCTACTAGCTATTTTTATAATACCAAGGCAGGTTAAATCTTGTGCGTCTTTTACCGTCGTAGATGTTTATGAGTGTGTGCATGGCGTAGTATAGCAGACCATGAGCGAGATGCGCCCAGCCTGTATCAATACGCCGAAATCCCTGAGCACAAATAACCTGATGAAATCCCTCATGACCAACGAGAATGAAGTGAAGAAGAGCAATGACGAGGGTATTTCACTGGTCGCCCCACCATTGCCCGATGTCAGCAACATCGCCGTGAAGGGCGAACGGCTCATCGGTTCGAGATTCCCGATACGCCCCGGCACCCCGGCGCCCCGGCCGGACGCCCGCCGATAACAAGCGGGCAATAAGAGCATTTGCGGCGCAAGGTGCAACAGAATCTTACCTGCATGTATCACAAAAGACGCAAATTAAAACAAACAACAAATCAGTGAGCAAAGTTCCATCCATAACCGAGCCAAACCCGTTGCGCCGTTTCCTCCCCCTGTCAGGAAACTCGCGTTGGTGCGGGCCAGTGGGATGGACGAAAACGGGCCTAAGGTGTTTAGCGTGTTGGTGGGTTCCAACAATGACGTCGGGACACTGCCTGGGTGAAGCTTGGAGGGGGAGGGGCAGAGAGGGACTGACACGAGGGGTTTGTTGATTTCCACATGTTAAAGTTGATGGGCAGGAGCTTGGTTGAAGCGATCATGGCTTCACGGTAGAGCAGAATACTCAGAGTTAAAGGAATATAACAGAGCTGTCCTCTATTTAAGTTTCTCAACATGTAGTTGTTCATGCACCCTGTAAAGCATGATCCTCCTTTGTTACCCCTTGTTCGACCATGGCTGCCCTGCCCAAACTGCGCCTGCCCACCTTACATCGAGTCAAGGTATGGAGTCCCAAGCGTCACATTTGGCCGCGCTCCTGCCGCCGTACGGGCCAAAAACAGCCTCTAGCAGGCGCCGTAATTAGTCGCACCTGCATCTTTCTTGGATTCCGTTACTCCAGGCTTTCAATTGAGGTGGCCTCTACTATCATCCTTAAAAGCTAGGCCCCCCCCCCTTGTCAGGTTGCTCGACATCTTTTCCTTTCATCCGCCAACCTTTACGGCTTGCTTGTCATTTGCTTTCTTTTGGTCTCCAATTATTTATACGCTTGTCTTCGAGATTTGTCACTAGAAACCGTCAAGATGCCCGAGGTATGTCTAAGTCGGCGTATTTCCCGCGTTGGTGGATCAACCTGAGCTGACATGAGATGCTAGATCACCGCTCTCCTGTTCGACTGCGACAACACCCTTGTCCTCTCCGAGGAGCTCGCCTTCGAGGCTTGCGCCGGCCTTATCAACAAGATCTGCGAGGGCCGCCAGCTCGAGGTCCGCTTCACCGGTGAGACTCTGATCAAGGAATTTGTCGGCCAGAACTTTCGCGGCATGCTCCTCTCACTCCAAAAACTCTACAACATAGAGATCTCCCCTGAGGACCTCGAGTCCTACGTCCTCCAGGAGGAGGATGCCGTGATTGCCAAGCTCAAGGAGTCCCTCCGACCTTGCCCCGGCGTCGATGAGCAGCTCGAGAAGCTCGCCGCTTCCAACAAGTACCAGCTTTCCGTTGTTTCCTCGTCGGCACTCCGCCGTGTCCGCGCCTCGGTCGAAAAGGTTGGACAGGACAAGTACTTCCCCGGCGACGTCATCTTCTCTGCTGCCACAAGTCTTGAGAAGCCCACCAGCAAGCCCGACCCCGCCATCTACCTTCACGCTATGCAGAAGCTTGGCAAGAAGGCCGAGGAGTGTGTCGCCATTGAGGACAGCAAGAGCGGTACCCTGAGCGGCACTCGGGCTGGCATCAAGGTGATTGGTTACGTCGGTCCTTATGCTGAGGACAAGCAGGCCGAGATGGAGCAGGTACTGAGAGACGCCGGCGCCGTCATCATCATGCGTGACTGGGCCGAGTTCCCTGCTGCTCTGCAGAAGGTCGAGGCCGGCGAGGTTTAGAAGGAAGAAGGAGTCAGTTGCACAGTCTGCTTTTCGGGATACCCAGACATGACATGAGATGCCGGCGATGTAGCGCACAGAGCCGAGAAGCAGTAGATCCCACTTTAGACTAATCAATCCCGTTGAACAATAAGTGTTTTCGGTTTCACAAGCTTTCCACGTGAATGGTTGGTGTTTTGAGATGAAGCGTATCATTGGCCCAACGCTACACCGAGTTACCGAATGAGAAGTTAAGAACACCGTGTGTGTTGGCATGTGTTTGTTCTTATTCCGAATTTGATGGTTACTTTCGCCAATCCATGAGAAAGCTGTTAATGCTCTGCAGTGTAGACCGACTGGGGTTCGCCGCGGGGTAGGTTGTCATGATGAAGCCCAGTCTCGACTTGATGACCGTCTTTGTGAATGAGACGTCGGCCCCTGGGATTCTAAGGTTGCCTTCGTCGTCAAACAGGTAGCAATAGATTGCCAGTGCCACGCCTACAGACAAGTCCTTGCCCGACTCGCAAGCAATCACGATGCGTCCCTGGTCAGACCCGGTGAGGTAGTTGGACGCAAAGGTGCAGATGTCTGGCAAGCCAGGGCGGAGATTACGACTGGCTGCTTTGCTCTTGCCGAGACCGGCCTTCATGTATGACTTGGACTGGATCCATGAGTCTTTTGGTGTTATGTCCTGTGTCAGGGTGATACGACACTCGGCGGGAGCAGTTGGAGCAGCGAGGGGAAGGGCGCAGACGGAGATGCGCGGTGTGAGCTGTACACGGTCCCCCTCGTCCTTTTTACCAGCTGCGTGCTCACTGACGAGTCTGGTGATGAGATCTGGAAGTTCTGCCTCTGGTGTCTCGAGGAGGATGTCCATGTTTTCCCAGAATAAAGGCGCCGTGAGACCATGTGCCCACATCTCAGTGTCGTCCGCTGCGCCTTGGATGTATCCTCCCTCATCCATCTCACTGCCCACCACACGTTTACTGGCCGTGCAGCAGATGACGGGACGAAAATCGTCAAAGATGGAAGTAGGAGCGTCATCCTCGGCTGGAAGAGACGAGTCCGGAGTGACCCATACAGGACGCAGAGGCTTTGTCAGACAGGTCGGCAGGTCCAGGTTGAGGGCCTTGAGAGAGGCTACAAACTCTGGGATGAGGGCCGAGATCTGGGCATGGGTTGTTGCTGGGAGGTGAGGGGGGAGGAAGAGCCTGGATGAGGATGGGTTGGAGGGGAGGAGGGTGAGGTTGAGGACTGTGCACCAGATGGGGATTGTAGAGGAGATTGCGTCGGGCATACCTTTTATGTGTCAGAAGGGGGCATCCGGGAGAGGAATATAGTGTAAGAGACTCACGTTTGCCGCGTCGGGTAGAGTCGACAATGATGATGCTATCAGCAAGCAAGTCAGTATATGCTCTCCGTGCAAAGAAACTAGAAACGATCATTATCCGACATGATTATATACTCACCCATCATTCTTCTCAATCAACTCCACCAAATGCATATTCAGCCTCCTCGTGCTAAACTTCCAAGCCCTCTCATGCCCATCCGTGCTCTTAAAGTACGCACTCCCCGCCTTGCGCGCCGGCGGGACATACCAGCTCCCACAGCGCTCATTGGCGACGAGGGGCCTCGTGCCGTACGCCAGGGACACCTCGCGCACGAACTCGGAGTCGGTGCGGATGCTGGTGAGCCGGTTGTGGATGGTCAGCGTCGTGCGCTTGAGAGAGGCCATGAGCTGTGACATGGAGGGTTGCTCGCGCTGGGGGAGGATGAGGTCTGAGAAGAGGGGGTCAGGCATTTTGGGTGGTATTCTGAGGGTTTTTGTTGTATATAGAGACAAATAAAATTAGGTATAGGAGAGAAAGTCGGTGGATGAGGTATTGTTTATACCGACGTTGTGATGCTGAGTTTTTGGTGGAGCAAAAGTTGCTCGTGGTTCGTGGCTTGAGATCCACCGATAAGCATGAATACAAAGCATAACTACCACAAATTCAATTGCAATTCTCGGCTTTTTATATAGTATCTGATCATTATTTTGTTCATTCTTCATCCTAGATATTCATACGTAAATAGAAACTGGTATTTTATCCTCCTACTCAAGCCTCCACTTGCCATTCTCAACCACAATCTTGACCTCCCTCTTCTCGTCAATGCTCCTCCGACCAGCCTCGAGGATGGCCGTCGTGGCGATGGTGTTCTTGAGGGTAGGGAGGGGCTTGCTGTCCAGGTCTGCGGGCGTGAGCTTGCCAGAGTTGACGGCGCGGCATCCGTCGACAAACTTCTCCATCGAGATGTAGCCGTAGCCAGTCTGGCCGGCAAAGTTGCCGTCCTCATCGGGGGCGTACTTCATGTAGAAGGGGTTGTACCACATGAGCTGGCCGACAGAGTCGTCTGCCACATCGTAGCCGCGCTTGGCCTGGTCGACGCGGATCTCGCCGTTGGCAGCTAGGTAGTGGAAGTACTGGTTGGAGTGAACGCCGGCCCTCTGGGGTGCTGTCCATGAGGCAGTGTAGACACCAACAGCGCGCTTGGTGGGGTCGTCCTTCTTGAGCCAGGTGACGAGAAGAGAGATGGTATCCTCAGTGGCGGGATCACAACCCAGGTCAAGAGCAACACCCTTGGAGGAAGAAGCTGTGACGGTCACGGGGACGTATCCGCGCTCCTGGACCATGGAGTCGCAGATGTCGATGTGGTGGCTGTTGAGGTAGTAGGAGATGTCCGACTCCTTGCCGGCCCAGGCCTTGAAGGTCTCGAGCTGCGACTTGGGCTGGGACATGTAGCTGTAGAAGTAGTTGAAGTCGCCGAGGGTCTGGGCCTTTGCGCGGGCGTCGGCGTAGGCGGGGTCGAAGCGCTTGTGGTGCTCGACGTAGACGTAGACGCCCTTTTCGTGGGCCAGCTCGACAAGCTCCTGGTGCTGCTCGAGGATCTTGACGGCGGGCTTGGTGATCATGACGTGGATGCCGCGCTCAATGGCATAGCGGGCGATGGGGTAGTGAGTAGGGTCCGGGGTGAAGATGGTGATGGCGTCGCCAGCCTTGAGGCCGTCGATGGCGGTCTTGTAAGCATCGGGGTCCACGGTGTTGTTGTCGGGGAAGGAGTCGAAGGAGGTGTCGAGGTTGTTGTAGACTTGGCTGATGTTCTTATGGAGATGCTCGCCTGCGGGTGTTAGCCATCATGACATGGAGTTGCTAAAGGGGGGAACATACGGATGGCAGGGAACTTCTTGCCATTGACACCGACCATGCCTAGCTTGTTGACCTTTTCGCGACGTCGCAGGTCAAACAGACTGAGGCCGACAACACCGACCTTCTTGTCTGAGCCAGAGGCACCGCCGCCGACAAAGCCGGTGGTGTACTCGCCAGTACCGATCTACAAGAGTCAGATAGTCAATTCGGTTTGAATATGGAGTGTATCTTACCATCAACACGTTAAGAGGCGCCATGGTGAATGTGAGGATTTGTTTGGAGAGATATCGTAAGAGAGGTGTTGGTGATGACGAGGGGTAGGTGGGGGAGGGGCAGAAGCTATGATGAGAGCAAGCAACAGGCAAAAGGAAGCAAAAAGAAAAAAACCCGCAAAGGAACTCTAGCAAACTCGGGGATATTCAACGAATCACTAGGCGAACAGGTGGAGATGTCGATACACAGCAGAATGAGCAAGCAGAATTCACCTGGACATGAGGTTGAATATGAATGTTTCGCTCATGTCTCCGATTTAGACCAAAGTAGAACTCCGGGGTTCCCACCGAAGTGAGGGGTCGCGGCAATTGGAGGATAAATCGAACCCCGCGAGAAATCCCCCCAATCCCGAGGCAGGAGCGCTCAGGTATGGGGGGAGTCATGATGGGCCGGGTAAAATCTGATGTTGTATGCGCTCATGTCTAAGAGCTTCGAGTGGGGAAGGGGGAAGGGGAAATCTACGATTTGGGACGATCCGGGGAGGATGGGGAAGAATGGCATCACGTTTGTGCGATGCTTGTGATTCCCCCAGGGAAGACGGGTATAGATGTCGGGGGTGGAGAAGCAAAGGGTTGGAGTGAAACACCAGATGAAGCTCACGGAACGGTCATGATTACCAGATGAGGAAAGAAGAGTAAGGATCAGGAACCCAAGTCTCGAACTAGTTATTCCGACGAGGTGTGCGAATCCGTCAGGGAACAGTTCAAGGTGAGAGAAAGAGCAAAGCAAAAGAGCCACCCCCAAACCATCAGAGCATGTAGGATCATCACAGGATGCAACGGTTCAGCGAGCGAATAAAGAGCCCATGAGGGGGAGGGGTTGACTCTGACCCCTCCCCCACCCCCACGGCTAGGAAGTGCGAAGTACTTAGCTCCCCCCGCATTCCCTGGCAATATCCGATAGCCAATTGCAGGAGAGGTGATTTGGTTTCACAGTGTGAGGCGCATTCAAAGGTTCAGTCATGATATCTCAATAAACGCCCTTAGAAATCATTTCAAATGGATTGAAAGTAAAAATACATGATAGACAGTGGTTCTTGATTAAAATAACTTGCATGACTCCATTTCTCCCCTGTAACCATCCATTCGTAAATCATCTGCTCCCACCTGTACAGTATCAACTCGCCCGTCTCACTGGTGGAACAACTTTGGGGGCCGCCGCCGAGAATTCCCCGTCCACCCAACGCCATGGAAACTCAACCCACCCCCCATCAACACCAAGCATTGCACATCACCACCAACTTATACGCATCTATTCGTATTCACACACCCAGCCCGGTTACCTTCCGGACATGCTTCATTAGTGACTCTGCCGCCCTGGTTCCGGCTCAATTCAGCTCGCCCCGATGATGCACTTTGCCTCACGCACACTGTAGCCTCCTACCGGGGGAGCTTCTCCTCCTGGCTAGGGAATCGGCACGAGGCTACCATCAGAGCGTGGGATGTTCAGCATGGGGTCCCCCTCGAACATCCGCACCGTCTCAGTAGCGTCGCGCCCATCCCGTCAGCCCGGTTCCCCATGCCGGGACTAGTCCAGGGATGCAAGACCTGGCCGGCCTCTTGGGTTGTCGTTGTATCGATGAGGGATGCATCCACGGGATATCTCGCGTCGAGAAGCACCTTCTGCCGGATGCGGTTCACTTGATCTGAAAGTGCCGATCTCGCATTCTCCCTCATAGGTCAACCCCCGCAAGCCAAGATGGTCACCGGTCAGATTGGTGATGCGCCTCAATCTGATCGAGTCCTTGGCCGCGGCCAGGCTATAGACGGGACTTGATTCTTCGCCAACATGGTATTGGTCGTCTGTTTCGACAGTGACCGTCTCTTTCGTCTCGTTTCACCCGCTTAGCAAGGATACTGCGGTGAAGGACGTATGACAAGCAAAACAGCTAACCAACAGCTCGCTTCCAGGTGTTTCTCTTACAGATTGTCGCGCAATGCAATGCCGGACTGCCGCTACAGAGACACAAGGAAGAGAATCAGAGCAAAGGCAGTGGTCCCCTCGGCTCGCATTGCATGCTCCATCGAAAATGTCACGTCCTTGGGGGAAACAATCGAGCCAATACCCGCGCGACTCTTTGCGCACTTGACTTTTCCGAAGCGAATCCACCCCCAACTTTAGCCTCACACGCACGCCGCAGCCATTAGCTCCCGAAGCGAAGACCACGCCTCGGCTCAGTATTAAATTTGATGTTTCTATAAAGTCCCTCGCCTTCCTTTTACCCCTGGTTTGCGTTGTTTTGTATTCTGCTTTCATTTGTCTCGTCACCATCTCCTCCTCCATCTCCTATCCCACAACTCATCCCCCCACAGCCACTGCCATCATGACTACTTCCAACGGTGCTACAAACGGCTCCAATGGCCACACTGGCCCTCGCCGCCCGCTTCCCACGGGTATCTACGCCCCTGTCATGACCTTCTTCGACCCCGAAACTGAGGACATCGACATTCCCGTCATCAAGAAGCACACGGTGCGACTGGCCAAGGCTGGACTTTCTGGTCTCGTGACCATGGGCTCCAACGGCGAGGCCGTCCACTGCACCCGCGAGGAGAAGGTTGCTGTCACTCAAGCCACCCGAGAAGCCTTGGACGAGGCCGGTTTCGAGTCTACCCCCATCGTCTTTGGTGCCACTGAAGGCAGCGTCAGGGGCACTATCGAGTTGAGCAAGCTGGCCTACGCCGCTGGTGCTGACTACACTCTTGTCCTTCCCCCCTCTTACTACCGCGCCCAGATGGACGAGGAGGCCATCTACAACTACTTCATCGACCTTGCCGACGCAAGCCCCATCCCCATCATCCTGTACAACTACCCTGGCGCCGTCGCCGGTGTCGACATGGACAGTGATTTCCTCCTCAAGCTCGCCAAGCACCCCAACATCATCGGCACCAAGTTCACATGCGGTAGCACCGGAAAGCTCACCCGAGTGGCGGGCGCAAAGGACGCCAAGACTCCCTTCAGCGAGGGCTCTGGCTACATGGCCTTTGGCGGCATCGCCGACTTCACCGTCCAGACCCTCGTCAGCGGCGGCAGCGGCATCATCGCCGGCGGCGCCAACGTCATGCCCAAGACGTGCGTGCGCGTCTGGGACCTGTACGTCAAGGGCAAGCGGGAAGAGGCCGAGGCGCTCCAGAAGAAGCTGTCCAAGGGCGACTGGGTGCTGACCAAGGCTGCCATCGCCGGCACCAAGTCGGCCATCCAGAGCTACTTTGGCTACGGCGGATACCCCCGACGGCCCCTCAAGAGGCTGTCTGCCGAGCAGACCAAGGCGATCGAGGAGGGTGTCCGTGAGATCATGGAGATTGAGAACTCGCTATAAGCGATGATGGTATGGGATGGGGTTCAACACACAAGACGATGTGGGATTCTGCATAGCGTTGCATTTATATCTGACTTTGGGGCACTTTTATTGCCCATGGCACTATCCAAAAGTCGCAAGGGGGTTGTAACCCCGGGTTTGAGGCGCGGCGGATAGAATGAAGATGGTTATAGTACCTTGAGTTAGTCTAGTATATGACATTACGAGTATTCATAGAAGGAAATGAAACAGAAATGAAATTTGAGTTGTTGTGTTGGTGCGGTGTGATCTGACTCTACTATAGTACGCGTAAGATGAGATATTAGTGCTGAGCTGTTAGACAGGTAAACGCAACCGAGTATACTCTACCTTGCCCAAGTTACAGCGAGAACTAGTTGATAGTTAATATCTGCAAAACAATTCGTCGAGAACTGAAACAACTCCAATACTCCTTATTATTATCCCATTACCACATTGTAAGCGGAGCCGGAGTTAAGAGCAGCTATCCAACTCCGTCTTCGGTGCAAGCTACCCTGTAGGTGGAACCGGAAAACCGTCAACGTCATTGGCTGCTGACAGATCTACACTCTTCCCCCGCTTCCGATAGGCCAGCATACCCCGGGATAAGCACGCAAGCGGAACGATAAACATACATGTCCGTCTCCGGCCGGGTTGGAGGATAATTCAATTCTCTTTCAACTTCTTTTCATCTTTGTTTAATTGGAAGTGAAATCATGCGTGGGAACACGGGCGGTAGTAGTGCGTCCCGCGTCGAGGATAGTAGCGATGAGCGGACACCGCTGCTCAAGTCGACGACGGATCAACCTCAGAATGGACGTGCCGAGCCAGTCAGTGAGACACTTGGGGACGTCACTGAGCGAGGAGTTCCTGAAGGGCAAGAGGAGGAGACGACAGTTGTCGCCGAGGAGGTGTCGTTTGCAAAGCTAGCCCTCATCTTTTCCTCGGCGTGGGTTGGGGTATTCCTGGGCGCCATCGACTCGACCATCATCGCGACCCTCTCAGGTCCCATCTCGAGCGAGTTCCACTCCCTCAGCCTGCTCTCGTGGCTGGCAACTGCCTATCTAATCTCCAATGCCGCGTGCCAGCCAATCTCGGGTCGTCTCACCGACATCTTTGGCCGCGGACCTGGTCTTGTCTTTAGCAACATCTTCTTCGCGGCCGGCAACCTCATCTGCGGCCTGGCGCGTGATGAATCCGTCATGATTCTTGGACGAGTTGTTGCGGGTATTGGAGGTGGAGGGTTGATGAGTATCTCGACTTTCCTGGGCTCGGATCTGGTCCCGCTGCGCAAGAGAGGTATTGTACAGGGACTGGGCAACATTTGCTACGGCTCTGGAGCCATGCTGGGCGGTGTCTTTGGCGGCTTCATCAACGACCACACTGCCTGGGGCTGGAGGTTGGCCTTTTTGATCCAGGTTCCTCCTGTCCTCTTGTCAGCTGTGGCTGTTGCGTTTCTGGTCAAGGTGCCCCCGAAGCAGTCGGACAAGTCGTATCTGGCACGCATCGACTTTGTAGGAGCTCTTCTTACATCGTCGTTCCTGGTGCTGCTGCTCCTGGGCCTCAACTCTGGTGGAAATCTCGTCCCCTGGATTCACCCGCTGCCGCTGACGACGATTCCCTTGGCCGTCATCACTTTTGGATTGTTCTTGTTCTGGGAGGGTAGAGCTCGACAGCCGATTATCCCTGTCAAGCTGCTCCTTGAACGTACAGTGCTGGCTGCTTGTCTCTGCAACCTGGTCTGCAGCATGGTGGTCATGGCGGGCATCTTCTACGTTCCGCTCTACCTGCAAGTGCGCGGAGCCACCGCCACACAGTCTGGAGTCCAGCTGCTGCCGTCTCCAGTTGGTATCTCTGTTGGCTCGCTCTCCTCGGGCTACATCATGAAGAAGACCGGGAGATACACCAAGCTGGGCGTTGCGGGTCTGCTCGTCCTCATCCTGGGAGTCGTCCTCTTCACGGTCCAGGACGAGCAAAGCCCCTCGTGGCTGACTGGGACCGCTTTCTTCTTTGTCGGTTCTGGCTACGGCTCCATGCTCACGACGACGCTGCTGGCTTGCATTGCGGCTGTGGACCACTCTCAGCAGGCTGTGATTACGTCTGCAACTTGTAAGCCTGAAAAAATGACTCATTAACTCATCCACAACTCGCTAACAGCTTCCAGATCTCGCTCGAAGCCTTGGTGGCACTGTGGGGGTGACTATTGGCTCCGCAGTCTACCAAAACATCCTCAAGGCCCGCCTGTGGGAGCGGTTCGGCAACGAGCCCGGCGCCGCGGAGGAGATCCGCCGAATCCGGGATGACCTCGAGGAGCTCAAGCACCTGCCCGAGGGGTGGTACGATGGAGTCATGGCCTCCTTCATGGAGGCTTTCAGGGGCGTGTGGTTGACGCTGCTGGGCATGTCTATCCTGGCGCTCATCTGCGTTTCCATGATGAAGCAGCACACGCTGCACTCGAACCTCGAGAGGCGGTAAGTGAAACATGGTTAGAGGCGATTCAGGATGGATGTATGAAATGACGAAAAGGAGTGAATGATCTAGATTGGATATCAAAAGGTGGAGATGGGACATTAGAGAAGGTGATTCTAAATATTATCAAGATTAGGTAGAAGTTAGGCATTAGCATTCACAAGACCCTATTCACAATACATTTTTAAGCATATGACTTTTGTATTCTTTCTACTGAACCTCTCTGATACCATGATTAGATTCATCATCGAGTTCTTTTTATCCTATCGCGATAACATCATAATACAGCTTTGACAGTGTATTGGCAGTGCAAGCTAACATCGTCCATAACAACCACAACCACACCAAAAAAACAACAACAACAAATCTTGATGGGTGGCACCTTCCTCAAGACTTTTATCGTCTTCATGGTCTAAACATCTCCGTCGCAACTTCCGCATTGCGCTTGAACATCCTTAACTCAAGGTAAGTTTTCATCACGGGATGACCTCTAGTCCCGTAAACAACACCATTCGTCCATACCACCTACGGCATAAGTACTGACAGTCATCACTATGTCTTCAAGCCCTAGATCTAGCTCTGAATGGGTTCGGGTCAACAAGGCCTTGCCAATGAGAGTCATGCACCGGTCATCTCCCGCCATGAACGGGTGTGATGAGGCTAAGCAAGACGTCCAGCCAACTGACTCCACCATGGACATCACCGCCGAGGCTAAGTGGGATGAGGAGAGCGCCCTTGATGCGGATGGGTCCCTCTTGGATGACAGCGGCCCAGACCTAAAGTCTGATGAAGGCGATGGAAACACAGACGACACCAACAGCCACGCCACTGACCCCGAGGTCATCTCGTTCGACCTCACCCCCATTGAGAACAACATGCCGCGGGACTACATCGACATTGCCGTCGCCTTTCCCTGTCCCCGGGTCAGCTACTTCGAGGTCCAGCGGCTTGAGACCGAACGCGAGACATTCAGGGCGTTCTACCAGGCCCTCCAGCGCTGGCCTTTCCTGGCGGGTAACATCAAGGTCGTCAAGGGGGCTGGCGGAGACAGGCTCACTCTCCTACACTCGCGAGGCCTGACTAGAGACATTGTGAGTCGCCTCTACAAGATTCAAACCCCAAGCCGGGACCACTGCGAGGCCATTGTCTCACCTCACGACGCCCCTATGACTTCCTACCGAAGCGACTGCTTCTTTCACCATGACCAAGATGTTGGCAACGCCGATGGCTTTCCCCCTGTGACGCTTCAGATCAACTTCAAGGACGGTATGCTGGTGTTGGGCTTCTCCCTCAGCAGAGTTCTGTTTGATGGACTGGCCATCAACAACTTTCTTCGACAATACCTGAGAAACACTGCCCGCTATAGGACTACGCACCCAGGTTTGTGATTCCGGATATGGACCCGCGTAATCAGAGAGCTAATGCGTGTGACAACAAGTGACCTCGCGAGACATGCCTGGCACAATCGGCCCCGGTCTAGACAATGGGTATAACCTCCCTTTCTGGGACTGGGACCAAAGCCGCGCTCCCGAGATGCCGACCCCTAGCAAGGACCTGTTGGTCCATACCTTCTACCTCAAGGCTGATACCGTCAGCAATCTCCGGCAGACGATTAGAGAGCACGATGCCGATTCCCAGTCTTCTTGTCTGCCCACGATTCAAGACTGTGTCTTTGCACTCTTCTGGGTCGCTATTATACGTGCTCGGTGTGAGGCCGGTATGCTTGTACCAAGTGACGCTACTTCTGCCCACGTCCTGAAGCCTGGCTTCTCCAAGAAACCTCACCCGTGGGAGTACATTGGCAACAGCACTGTTGATGCCGTCGCGACCTGCCATGCCACAGACTTGGCTGGCCCCTTTGTGACGTGGGATAACCATTCGACCCCAGTCACTGACGCCAGACGACTAGCATACGCCGCTCAGCTCCTCAATACGGCCCAGCAAAAGATTGACAACAGATATATGAAGAAGCTCTACGGTCTGAAGCAAACCATCAGCCCTGCCGAGGACAGACTCGCGAGTGACCGTGCCCTCCGACGCCACACCACCAGCATCTGCTTCGAGGATTGGACGGGTTACGCTTCCTATTGCTCGGGCGAGCTCCCCTTCATCACCGACTCCCAGCCATCCATTTTTGCTTGCCCGGATCAGCTCAAGGAGGGGACTGTGATTCTCCTCCCTCGCGAGGACAGGACCAGTGGACCAGAGGATTGGCCCATTGCTGTCTGTCTCTCAAAAGACGACATGAACGTTTTGGAAGATGTCCTGGATGCCGAGGATTGGCTCGATGATGAGGATGAGCCCCGACAGGAGCTGAAGCCCAAGGTGAAGCCTCAGCGTGCGCTTAAGCCTAAAGTGATGCCCGAGGAGCATGGGACTGAGAGCACATTCAAGCTGGAGTATTAACTCCTCCCACATTTGCCGAGTTGAGAGGATATTCAGTCGGCAGGCATGGAAGTGGTCATCAAGGCCTAGGCCCAGTGCCAAGAAGAGTGTGTCTAGGTCCAGCCACGGATAGCATAGGAAAAAGACTGCTCGTCAGTCGAATCAAATCCTCGAGAGACTGAGCTGTGTAACGTTGGCTCTCTGTGCCAAGCCCATGTCGAACGTTTTGAGAAGTAAACTTTGTGTTGTCCGAGGCGCCTTGCCTGATGTAGACGTTTTGTCGCCCAAAGAGTGAGGATGTGCCCATGGATGGAGCGGAAGCGGAAAAGACAGCATCTGCTGGATCTGGATATCAGTTCATCTCCCTTTTGACCAGAAGCCTCCATTCCTGGCGATCATCTTGACATGACTATGTGCAATGGACACTTGGGCTGGGCGGATAAGCTGATCTACGTGTAGACAGCTTAAACACCCACTTAATCTGCGACTATGGGTATTCGACGGCGTTAATGAGATACCCGTAGGGCAGATCTCCCTACGGCGAGGCCGAAGGGGCTAAAGTCGGCCGCCTTGCTAACGATAGCTGTCGCGTGCTATCACCCTAGTTGTGGGGAGGTTGACGGGAGCTTCGAGCCCCCGGGGACCATACTAGCCCGACAAGCCTGCCGAGAGCTAGGGGATGCATATAGCGAGGTTGTCAGAATGCGCCAGGTGTGTGTGTTACACGAGGTCTAGATCGTTGGAGGGCTGTCGGTTGTCTGAGACACCCTCAGCGAGAAGTCTAGACAGAAACGCCACATGGGCCGCATTTGCTTGCCTTGGGGGTGTGAAGCATGCCACGGAAGAGTTCCGTCTTGTATGTTGTGCTGTGCTTTGTACGGTGGCTGGTAGAGTGGCTCGGGGCGTGGTCTTTGGCTATAAGCTGGCAATTATGCAATAGCACTCGTATGAGCACAGATCACCGCTTGTTGGATATTCTCCGATGGTCCGTGGCGACGACGGGTGGTGGCGAGTCGTCAGTCGCCGTTCATCGAGTTATCACTTCACGTAATAAACGCGTGAGTTGTGATGTGCTGACGATCCAAGTTGTACCCCTGCACTTCCTGTGGCGGAATCACGAGATCTGCCATCTTGTATGCCGGAACCGCAAGAGATCCCAATCCGTAACGTAAAGCACAAAATGATATCGGGGTGATGAGCATCCGTCGCCACGTAGAGACGCCCCCCTCCGTAACAGAACCGTTTGGGGACATGTTTAACCTTCCTGCCAAGGCCATGCTTTAGGGCTAGTAGGCAGGACGCTTATGCAAGCCATCGGAAATTTCACGAGGGAGCTATGACCTCGAGGGGGATTAGCATAGCTGCGCTGGCATCTCCTTGGTCGAGGTTGCTATTAGCTTCCGAACGAGTATGGAGCGGCGTTCGTGTGCGAGGGCAGGCACCTAGGCAGGCGGGCAGTTAGTTCTATCGTCCAAGGTTTCTTTCACATTAGCAGTGACGAGCTGCATGTGGTAGGTCGTTGGGAGATCCTTCGTACAATGCCCAGACGGGCAAGGTTGTTGAGAGAATGCCATTGTTGGTGACAAGGGACCATGCGGCAATCCTTCGAGAAGACGGCTCGGAGTCTTGAACCGAGGAGAAATGAGTCTGTTTCCCAAAGCGAACGCTCGGAGAGCAACATCCGCCTGTCGAGACGTCTTGGGATGGAGTCTGAGACATGAAGCGCCCACCCCACTTGCTCTCGTGATGCCCTGTAATCAGGTCGCCGGAGCTCGTAATCCGTGAAGGACCCCGAGTGGTCAGAGTGGCATGCCCGAATACCATTGCAGAGTTCCGCCATGAACAGTATCTCAAAGCACAGGCGAGACAAGGTTTTGTCATCTTGGCAAAGCGCCAGCCCAGATCCAGATCTGTCACATCACGGCCTAGGCGATGGGCTAGCAAACGTTTGGACGACCCGCTCACTCCCGTTCCTGCATGCTTTTGGACTGAAGCAGGGGCTCCGAGCTGGCTTTCATGAGGCTGCAGGTCTGGATGCTGATGGGCCACGTCGACCAGGACACGGCGGAGCCCATGACCCGGATATGGCTGTCGGATAGAGTTGTATGCAGGGGAATCTGCAAGGGTCTCGGTAATCGTGATTCGCTTGCCGTCTGCTGTGCCTGGATGTAGATATTAATCGTAGATCCTGTCTCAGTCTGATCTTTCTGTCTCACTCCAACAGCAACAACCGCAAACACAATGAAGCACATTCTCATCCTTGGCACTCTTTGGACAGCACAGACTGTCGCCCAGCGATACACTTATACAACTCAGACGATAACAGAATGTTTCAGCTCGACACAGGCCAGCTTTGGCCCTGCAGCTCCCACACAAGGTCCTGACAAGTACTGGACCGTCGAGATGCCAGAGTGTCACGACTGCAACTGCCCTGACTGCGCATACACACACACATACACGACGACGCTTGACGTCTTTTCTCCCAAGGGCCTGGCCAAGTTTCCTTATGAGGTCAAGGAGGTCTACCGGGGCATGTCCACAATGCCTGCGGATGCGACCCCGACTGCGATGCCATATGGCTTCACTTCGGCTGTCGAGACTTGCAACATCTGTGGTGATGAGCCCATAGTTGCAACCATGACCTATCCTCGGGGCGGAAACCCATACCGAGAACATGTTCCTGCAGCCACGGGTGTTGTGGAAACCAAGTTCGAGCGACCCTCAACCTTGAGAACCAAGGTCGCTGGCGAGGAGGCGACCGCGGCTCCCTCAGGAGACGACGAGACACGTCTCGAGAACACTGTCGTCCACCACAAGGCTACCGATGTCAATGGGGTTGACCCTGACGACTTTACCAACTTTGTCGAGTCTGCCGACTTTGGCATCGGTGACGGCACCATCTTTGAGGATGAAGACTCAACACCAACAATAGAAAAGTTCCACAACTTTTCTGAGCTGGAAGAACCAGAGGCAGCACCCTCAAAGGAAAAGGACAACGCAGCAGGCAGCATACAACCACCGGCAAAGGCCGCATTGGCACTCCTTCTGTCACTGGTATTAATAATATGATGTGGCATCGTCCAAGAAGAAACATCAAAAAAAGAGAAAAACACCAAAAACAACACAAGAATGCATTCAGCGACTGGCGTTGCATATCGCATTGATCATTTGGAGGGTTCCTATGTCTGGTAGTTATGATATCCATGGTCTGCTGTCCCTTGGAGGCGCAGAAGAGTCAAGGTTGGAAGGGAAACGAGAGATCCAGTGCCCGGGTGCACAGCATCGTCGGGGGTTCAACACGGCCCGCTTGGGGTCTCGGGAAGGAGGACGGTAGAGTAATCACACCACTTAGATAGATACCCCTTAATAAAGAACATCTCAGAGGAGAGTAAACAGTATTCCGATGCCAGTTCCCGTGTTTCTCATGCTTGCGATGGAGTCTTTCCTTTGTTCGGCAGTTGAAGGGTCTGGAGTGGCCAAACAAGGAGGGGATTGATTGCTAAGTGTGGCGTATGCACAGGCTCGCAACAGAGTGGCCACTTTGAGGGTATTCACAGATCGAACCGGAGGCGGAGCGTAAGCCGGAGGTGATCAGCGGGGACAGATATGCTGAGACCCTTGGCATGTAGAGTGTTTCAAGGTTAGAGTCAGATTGGGGACGAACCCCTTTATTTCGCGTCTGTCGCAGTTTTCTGACAATGATCCACGAGCGGCAGAGCAGTGAGAATGGTGTGTGATTGATTCCAAAGCCAAGAGACATTCATCCATGTCGTAATAGTCGGGTGAATCGGGCGCAGTTGGGATGTGATGATGGCGATGAGGTTGTAAGTGGATCCTCACGGACAAGGGTAGGAGATGTTAAAAGTGGATGCCTCAAAAGCAAGGCGTAAATGCTACGCCATCTGGGGAATTCCGTCTCATCTGCAATCAAGCTTAAACATCGCTCGCTACCTACCCCTTGAGATAAATATAGGCCAAGGGCTGATAATGATACTCATATAGGAACCGCCGGGACCAGCATTTGTCTAAGGGTTCTCTGCCTATTGAAAATAATATCCCCTGCAACAATCGGCCTTCTACATGCGGCCATCCATGGATTCATCGTGTTGTCATGTTTTGACCTCCTCCCATGTACCTCCGCATCTCCCGGAAGACGGCAACGTCATTGCATCTTACTCAGTGCGCGGCAACCCAAACCAGCCGCAATGCTGACGAAGGCGCGAATAACATTAGGATTAGGATGTGACCTTGTGGGAAAAAAGGGACCCAGTGCATGGATCTGCCGCTCAGCTGGAGGAATAGATGCCACGTGATTGGCCTGGGATCTCCCTTTTGTGGCCCCTTCCCTTCTCCAGTGGCGCAGCAACCGGGCATCCGTCAAACGCCGTGGCTCTGCTCTGCCCTGTAGGACAGTTGGTAGAATGTGCCTTAGCAGAATGCCCGGCGAGAAACTCGTGGAGGCTCAGCAAGGCAGCTCGTTGATAGAGGGTTCTGGGGGAGATTGCGCCCCTGAGGCTAACGCTCTGAAGGACAGCGTCAACCTTTCGTGACCCGGACGGGAAGCAAGCGCTGTGAGTGCAAGGACCCTTGGACGGACAGACGGGTCCCCTCGTTCAAAGCCACACGTAGTTCTGTGCGGCTCTTGTGGCTCCGGCAACGCGTGGCCAGCCAATCCTCTGGACGGAGGGAGTGGTCTGGGCTGGGTCTGGCGGCGTCATGGGAGGCCAGAAATGGAGTGTCCCGCTGGCCAGGGAACCTGTTTCGTCAGGGTTTCCAGCGTCAGTCGGGGGCCTTGCACTGCGGTCGACCCGGGTCGTTGAAACTCTGTTGTCCTACTCGAACCAGAGCACAGCCCAACACACAACACCTTCTTCTTCTTCTTCTTCTTCCTCCTCTCTCGTATCTGATAAACAAATCCTCTTCTTGTTTTTTTCTTCCCTGCGACGACTTTGACGCTCTTTTCTGCTGTCCTATCTAGCGAGCTTTGTTCTTTGGCGATTGATTACGAACCCCCTAGATACGATACATCTGCGCTAGCGTTTGCGACGGACGTCAGCTTAACCCGGGCAACAAACGACGAAGGCCACCCCAGCCTGATATCTTCACCAGACTCCCGTCGCTTCGAGCTTTTGCTTGATCATAAAAACCTCCTTCTCGATAATCACAGCCATCTTCTCCATCCTCATCGAACCTCACAGCAGCCATGGCCATCAACTTCGACCCCGATATCGTTCCCAATCTGAAGCTTGGTCTTCATTCCTTCCAGATCATCCTCTCCTTTGTCGCATGGTGCTTGCAGATTGGCGTCCTCAACGCCAAAGATGCCAAGGTGACTGGAAAGAATGGATGGACCTTTGCAGTGGTGAGTACTGGCTTTTCCGGTCGGTCCATTGCACCGAGCTGACTTGTGATCCTCCAGTGCTTCCTCTCGGTGCCAGCCTGGATCTTCCTCATCATGACCCCCCGATGGGAACGCACCCGCCGGTTCGCTCAGCCGCATGCTATGCTCGCTGTTGACGCTCTCTACACCCTCATGTGGCTGTCAGCATTTGCTACTCAGGCTTCGTACAACTCTGAAGGATCTTGCGGCAAGGCCTGCGGCATAAGCAAGGGCATTGTTGGTCTTGGCGTCTTGACCACGTACGTCTCCCAGCAGTCAGACTGCGGTGTCCATCAATAATCCGTGAACCGGTTACTAACATCTATGTAGTCTTCTCTTTGCCGCTACAACCTTTGTCTCGGCCTTTACTCTCAACTACTACCAGAACAACAACGTTCTGCCCGGATACGACAACCGCCAGATCCGGGGCGGAGACAACATCGACCCCGACAAGGCCGCCTTCTCCATGGCGCCCCACGACGACGAGGCTTACGAGCGGGTCAACATGGAGGACAACGAGCCCACAGGCAACCCCTACGGCGGCTACAACGGCAGCTACAACAGCACCACCCGCTATGGTGACGGCAACACCAACCCCTACAGCGCCGAGGATGAGGATCCTGGCCGTTACGGTTCCACGCCCGGCCGGACCAACACCCTCTTTGAAAACGACACCGAGTACCACTCGGGCGGCGCTCAGTACGGCAGCAACCCTACAAGCGGCGGCGCCGGCTACGACGACCACACTGCCCACTTCCCAGCCGGCAACTATGACCGAACACACTAAGGCTCCAACGAAGGGGCCTTGTAAATGAGACAAGAGAGGAATATAGATTGGCTCTTTATTTGCACATGGTGTTTTGTTTTGCTTGGGGCCCGAAAGGAACGAACATTGACTCTTTTTGGAAATGTCTTGCGTACGCGCAAGCCGGCGGCGGGAGGGAAGAAACCTTGGGAAATATTGTACGGTAGATGAAACGTCTCTTGGCTTTTTGTTGACACGAGGTGTTTACGGCGTCATGAATTGCTCAGGAGAGAACATGTGCGCACTCTACGGAGATTGGCGGCGGGGGTCAAATCTTGGGATCCATTGCGAAGACGCGCACCGAAGGGTTCACGGTGCGGGTAGGGATTATTTGCAGATACTCTGTTATTGAACAGTTTGGAAAACAAAGTTCAGTTGTATCTTGTTCTTGTAAATTGAGAACCGAGTATATCTCGTAGCCCAACTCCCAACGCCATTTATTCTTTCTAGGAACCTAAGCCCATTTTCATGCTCCAAGCATTGCTTTCCATCTTCGTCCTCCTATGCTTTGTTCAACTTGCGGATTCGCTTGGCGATATCGGCCGCCGTCTGCTGCATGGGGTTCAACTTTCGGTCCTTGGCCATAGCTGCTGTGTCGTCGCCGTACTTGGCCACCATCTTGTCCAGCCACTCCTTCTCACGACTGCTCTGGTGCCGAGGCTTCTTCTCCACGGGGGCCCTGCTCTCCTCGAGCAGCGACTTGACAACGTCGGTAGCATCGGTGCCGTCCTCAATGCCACCCCACTCCTCGGTAGGCTCCTCGTCGCTGTTGGCGTCGAGGTCGTTCAGAGGGTCGTTGAGAGGGTTTGGCTTTGCCTGGCCCAGGATCCGGACAATCTTTCCATCTGCATCTCGCTCGACCCGCGCCTCGGAGACGATGGCGTTCTCGATAGTCGCGATACCGAAGGGGTCTTTGGAAGAGGTGCGCGTCGTCGTGGCGCCGAGGAGCTTCTCTGTGCCGCCGGTGGGGGCCTTGAGTCGGGCCAAGAGACCGAGACGGCGGTAGTTTTGCGCCAGAGTCTCATTCTTGTTCCTAAAAGAGCTGCGTCAGCACTTTGCAGCTGTGTGAATGGTGGCTGGAGCGCACCAGTTCTTTGCGATGGCGTCGTTGCCGCGGGGGTTGAGGATCTTCTTGGTCCTGTTGAGCTGGCGGACGGGCTGACGACCCGATCTGCGCTTCTTCTTTTGGAGTTCGCGACCCATTGTGACGAGAGAATTGGGTGATGAAGGGGTGGCTGTGTCTAGAGTGTAGATGGATAACCTGCGACGAGAACGTTGATGTTGCCGCCAAAATTTCTGATGGCGATAAGATAAGGCGGGTGCACTAGGCTGGAATAGGTTCAAGGGTTCGAGTTAGCAGAGACCCCCGTCCCGCGATGAAGCATTCAGTTTGGAGACACATTAATCATCTTGGTTGGATTTTACAAGGGAAAATAGATGTTTAATTGTTCCAAGTGTATGGTTGAATTCCTAAGTACTAAGAAATGATTGACGAAATGAATCGGAAGAGGACCAGCCACCAGGCTTGGAAGGTTTTGTAAAGAGGATACCTCCTGAGTTGTCGCGAGGGGGCATCGCCCGTATGATCCTGGTCCTTTCTCTTGATAGCTGCGTACCCCGGGGAGCCACGCCATCCGTCTACCGTGTTGTGGCAAAGACTCAGATATGCCAAGAAGACGCCCTTGTCCTCGTTGATGGGCGGGTTCTGGGAGTATGAACCGTATCTCTCTTGCGCATTGTCGGGAAAATGACGTTCGGTGGACAAGCCTCATCGATGGTATTATATATGTAGTATGTGATGTCATTTTAGGTATGGTCGTATTTCTTCCGTCTCCGGCATCAATGTTTCGGGGCAACAAGACGTCTTTTATATGTTTGTCGAGAAATGCCCTGTATATGGGAGGAGACACTCGTGTAGAAGTGTTATTGCAGCGACCAGTTCCGAGACCAAGAGACATCCTCTGTCCATGTTGTAGTAGACAACCCGGTCACTTATGCTGAAACCGGGAGTTCCGAAGAAGGATTTTCTCACCCTGTCGTCCGGTATATATAAATCCCATGTCGTATAGTTTGTCTCCCCGGCCACTCTCTGTATCGACTAAGGCGCTCGTCCCGGGCTCGTATGTATAGGCAGCACTTGCCTTCCCTAATCCTTTGGGGCTGTCGGGTTCTGCATGCAATAGTTCTCCTATATAAAGAGTCGACCCCGTGCTGTCTAGATTAGCAATAGAACACTGGGATATGCTGCGATACATACAAACGGGTGTGAAGGCCTCGTGCCTCACCTCTGCTGATATTGAGGCTCAAGGCCAGTGTCTGATTTCAAGCAAGCCTCCTTGCCGTATTCTATAATCTTTGTTGGTGTTCGTCAAGTGAAGGTTGATGGGAAATGGCGTGTCAAGTCCAGCGGATATCCCCAACGCAAATGGAGGCTAGAAGTCGAACAATCGAACCGTATGGCCTAGCTGCTGTCCATAGGTCATGGTATCCATCGATGCATCAACACGGAACTCCTTCATTCGCTGGTGCGACTCTTCATTGCAGAGAATCTCTAAGGACACTCGTATCGCCGAGTGTGACATCCAGGGATGGGCTGATAGGCACTGGGAAGAGTCGGCAGACGAAAGAACAAAAGAGACCAAGTGTAACTGGAAAGGCACGTGTAATGCACCTGTGGAGTATATACCGTTTTCTGCTCGCCCGTGAGACTTGCTACTCGTGGGCAGAAAAGAAGGATGATCAAGTGGGAGGGTGAGCGTTGATGCAAGAGGGGACTACGGTTTATATAGAAGTGCTGTTTGTTGTTTGCCCACTCTTCTCTGTGGGCAGCTCAAGCATTGCGACCTGCTAGCCCTCAACAATTACGGCATAACAAATAGAAGAACTCATAATGAAGCGAGATGGTGTTTTACATCTATGCCAACTTGGCCAGCCATATAACACACCTTCTTGACTATATCCCAGTCAAAACATCAGGCAATAAATTAAAAGAGACTGCCTCAGAGCTCTAGTTCGGCTTGGATCATTTTCCCACTCCTTTAGGGTTAACTCTCAAGTGAAGTCATAGATAAACTCATACCTAAGGATTAGTCTAGGATAGCCCCAGCTGGCCTCAGGCATCCTGTAATGGTCAATGAATCACAGTCGACCGAGATTGGCAGTGAATCACTGCCACTGCCTTGGATATCTGGCCCTGCCAACGGCCGCCACCTGGAGCAAACCTCCTCCTCTCATCTCACTTCTCCATTCACCGCAGCAAAACAACAAACAACAAACATTCATCGCCTCCGAACAATCCGACACCATGCGGGGCTTCATTAAAACCATCCTTGGGGTCATCTTCTGCTTCTTCTACTGGCTCATCTGCGTCAAGCTGACTTCCTACGACAAGAACCGACTGCGCAGCATGGGAGTCGAGACTCAGGAGGAGCTGGATGAGGTCGTGAGGCGGAAATGCGAGGCCCATTCCAGGATGATGGAGGAGGACGAAGCGACGGGGAATATGCGCCGCTACCCACTTGTGAGTCAAGTCTCATGGTCGTTCGGGAATGAGCATCCGCTGATGGCCTCACTTTGTATAGATGACACCCGTCATTATACAAAAGAGGGGGGGAGTTCGTGTGATCCTGTGAATCACCAGGACCAAGGTAAGCAATCGTCTTCTTTTTCCCGTTTTCATCCCCAAATTCACGTTTGGCATCTGGAGCTCACACCGTGTTTTTCTGAGCAGACCCTCCGACCTTGATCACCAACGAGCCTGGGTTTACAGATTCAGAACCCTCTTGTACAACTGGTCGCTGAGGAAACAATGGAGGTCTTGTCGCAATAGGGGATGCAACTGGGCTCAAGTATCGAGGGACACCCTGACGTTGATATGGATATGCGAGATGGTTCTGCGCTTTCGGGGTGGGCAAGATGAAGGTCAGGCTAGAGTACACCAGGTCCGCCATGAGGATAGGCAAGCAAGTGCCCACAAACTACGTTGAGGTACATTACTGCTCTCAAATCGTGTCTACATCGCGTGCGCTCAGGCAAACCAAGCATCAAGACGGGATTCATGTTTGAGGATCAGGCTATCTAAACAACTTCGCTCTTCCTTCCATTACGCAAACCACCTAGTCCAATCATCACACTTCCCCTCAAACCTTGAACTTTCTAGGATCCAGCTTGTCGACGTTGGCGCTCTTTGCCGCCCCGTCAAACACAAACTCGGACATGAGCTTGCCCGTCCCCGGCCCGTTCTGGATGCCCCAGCACGTGTGGCCCGCGGCGACAAACAGCCCCGGGACCGTCGTCCTGCCGAGCAGCGGACCGCTCTCCTGGCCGAACCTTATGTGCCGCGGGAGGTAGCAGGCCTGCTTGGCCTTGATGGGCGCCGCGGCCAGGACGGGGCTGATGGCGCCGAGGTAGGAGATGATGTCGTCGCACTGCGCTTCGTCGCACTCTACCTGGTCTGCCGTCTCCGGGAGGGGCACGTTGGTGTCGGGTTCGCCTGTGTCGAGTTAGACTTTCGTCTGCGTATCGGAAGATGGACTTACCGCAGGCATACGCCTCGCCAAACGGTCTTGCGTAGATCTCGGGATCAACACGGCCCTTGTGCCTCCTCTTCTGCCCCATCTTGGCACGGTGCTCAGGGACAAAGTCGGGCGGTAGCTCGATGTCGGTAAAGATGGCATACGGGCTGACTTGAACATCGTACACGACACTATGAGCCCGTAGACCCTCGATCTTGGCGCGAGGCAGCACCTTTGACGTCCACGGCCCCGCAGCTACGACTATGTCGGTCACGCCCTCAATCGTCTTGTTCTCACCCGTCTCACGGTCCAGGTACTCGACGCTGTCGACGCCGGCCTTGGAGGAATTCACCTTTGTCACCTTGGCATTGGTGTGTATTCTTGTGCCGGCTTGCTGAGCGAGCTCGGCGATGGCTGTTGTGAAATGCAGAGGGTGTACCTGGGCTGTCTCGGTGGCGCCGGGCGATCCCATCTCAGCCCAGTTGTTGATGATGTCGCGGTCGACCCAGTCGAGATCCTCGGGTACACTGCCAGCCTCGAGGAGATCTTTTGCGGCGCCATTCTGCTTGGGGAGCTTCTCCCACGTCTTTCCATCCTCGTCGACCTGCTGCATGGCCTTGATGCGGTCCCGCGACACGACAGCGTTAAAGCTTCCGCATCCGAGACGTCGGTAGCCCCATCTCCGGGGCCCGTCATGCTCGGCGGCTAGCTCGGCGTGCAGACGGTACGAGAGCGGGACCAGACATGCCGGGTAAGCCCAGAGGGCGAGGAGGCCGCCAGCCTTGCCCGAGGCGCCGGGGGCGACAGAGGGCGCTGCCTCGAGGAGGGTGACGGTGTGCAGGGCCGGGTTGAACTTGGGATGGCGGGTGAGGTAGTAGGCTGTTGTGCAGCCAATGATGCCGCCTCCTGATTTGCCGTGTCAGTGAGCCATGATAGGTCCGTGAATGTGACAGACAGCAGCAGCAGCAGGCGAGGCTGTGAGTGAGAGAGATGACAGTCATGTGGGGAACTGACCGACAACGACAATGTTCCGCTTCCCGTCCATCACGACGTCTAAGTATGTATGTACTATTGTTAATCAGAAAAGGCAAATGCCGTCTAGCTGAGCTGAGCTGATCTGCTGAGCTGTAAGCTGCCTTGCCGTTGATCAGAAACGCCGCGGCGTTGGAGCTTCGGAGGCTCGGGGGATGGTGACGTATCGGGGCCGAAGGGGCGCTAGAGCTGTAGCTGTACATACGGGCAGCAGCTATCAGGTACGCGGGGCGGCCGGCTCGATGATGCAAGCGGGGCAAAGCGATGGAGCATTTGCCGAAGCGGGGTGTTTATTTCGGGAGGGTGTTGAACCGACGGGTAACCGAGTTGAGATAGAGGCATTGTTTATTTGTAAGAATAGTGTGAATGGTTCTTATTAATGGTTGGTTTGAGTGCCTGTTATTGGGCTGGGTACTTTGTAGGTATCTGCTGACAAGCAGCTATCCAACGTTGTTACCTCCCACGTGGAGCATGAAGCCAAGACTGAGTTGAACCAACAGTTGCTCAAGACTAACTAGGTACCTATCATACCTACCTAGGCCTAACTAATGATAAAACAATACAATTCCAAATACCACCGATAGCAATGAAACAACACAATTCCAAATACCATCACACACTGGCCATTGTTCGGTACCGGTGCAACTCAAGTTCCCGCCGTCTCCACATCAAATACGTCACTATCCCTAGAACAGAGCCATCTGCCGAGGCATGTGGAAGGCTTCTGTCACTGTTCCGATACCAATAGGATCACCTGGAGGGGGGAGCAAAAAAGGTCTTTTCTTTCAATTGATCCTAGCTTACGTTACACTCTTGTGTACCCAACTACAGTCTTGCTTAATCATGCTCCCGTGGCGTGTTCCTGAGTCTCTGTCTCTGCCGTCACGATGCGCCGGCTTAATAAACCCACTATCCGAACCTTGATCTTTTCCCCACCACTTTCACCTCTCAACAACATCAAAGCAAGGGATAGAACTGCATCTTTCTATCTCGACCATCGCAAGCTTCATTCAGCTGCCTCATTTTCCACATCTGTCCCTCGATTCCTTTCATCTTCAAACATGGCTTCTGCTACCTCCTTCTACGACTTTAAGCCGCTTGACAGTACGTATTCCCCCGCTCCAAGCTCATACCCCCGCCCTGTCACACAATACTAACACGACCAAGAGCGTGGCCAAGAGGTCCCCCTGGCCGACTACAAGGGCAAGGTCGTCCTCATCGTCAACACAGCCTCCAAGTGCGGCTTCACGCCTCAGTACGCCGGCCTCGAGAAGCTCTGGACCGACATCAAGGAGAAGAACCCGGACGACTTTGTCATCCTCGGCTTCCCCTGCAACCAGTTCGGCGCCCAGGAGCCCGGGTCCGACGAGGAGATCCAGAGCTTCTGCCAGATCAACTACGGCGTCACCTTCCCCATCATGCAGAAGACCGAGGTCAACGGCGACGGCACCAACCCGCTCTGGGCCTGGCTCAAGGAGCAGCAGCCGGGACTCCTGGGCCTCAAGCGCGTCAAGTGGAACTTTGAAAAGTTCCTCGTCGGCCGCGACGGAAAGGTCAAGGGCCGCTGGGCCAGCACCACCAAGCCCGAGTCCCTCGAGAAGCCCATCCTCGACGCCCTCGCCGAGGAGGTCAAGGCTTGAGTGCTCGGGTTGTCATTGTTTTTTGTGTCCCTAGACTCCCCTCGCTTGATATGAGATACCCAACCGAGAAAGGGGCGTGGTGGAGAGAATCTTTGGCGGAGCAGTTAATCGAGGCTCCAAACAAGTTCATCTGCATAATGAAAGAATTTGCATCATCTACCTTTTCTTATGATTCGTGATGGGCAAACTAGTGAGCATGATTCATGTCCGAGCAACTGCTGATTGTGAATATGTGCGCAGGTAAGGCTCAAGCTCATTAAACACAAACCTGTCGTAGTGGCTGTATGGAATATGAGATTGTCTGCTTTTCATCGCTTCATGATTGTCAGTTTGGAACAACATGGCAGCATCATGAGACGATAATTGTGTCAACTCCTGGTTTGAAGTGTCATCTCTAAGCAAATCGATTCCTTAGTCTAATCTTTGCAATGTAGACAATTCTCCATTCTCCAGTCAATTCAGCAGACTGCGTAACGCATTAGTACTGCACGAGTGTTCTTGATAACCTCGAATCTAATAATACATGGCCATTCCAGGACTCTTTTGTGTGTAAGACGCCTTTTCACTCCCATACTCATGTACCTCACAGAGTTTCGTAGTAATATCTCGTGGCAACGTCATACTCCAGCAATACCTCGGCCTCCATATGCTCAACCCTGGCCACGACCTGCTGCCAGAGGTACACTTCAAACGCACTGGGCATCACACCCGGCACCACTGAAGCACATCTATAGCTCGACTCATCCTCGAGAGACAAGATCGTCACCAAGTTGCGGCCGGGAAGACGGTAAAAGCCGGGCGTGCCATCGGGGGGGTTCCAGCTGACGACCATGCCTGGACGGATGCGCTCTCTGAAGGGAACTTGAGACATGTCGGGTCGCGGATCCCGGCTGGAAAGCCCGTGCTGGCCGGGCTTGTCTGAGGGTGTTTCGCCGTCGGTGTCTTTCTGTTCAGTCTTTGGCTTGACATTTCTTGGGCGTTGAGAATCGACGTGAAGGCGCCAGAACTTGGCCTGGAAAGCAGTGGCTTGCTCCATTGTCACATCCGACGTCTTGAGGCAACGAGTGATGAACTCGGGAGCTGGGAGACGAAGCAGCTGCTTTCCTGTCTCTTGAGGTGCGAGGATCTCGGCTGAAACTGCAGGCGTCCCAGACTGGCAAAGTTGGTTAGTATCACTCTCAGTGATCGAGTGGACGGTCGATGACTTACATTCTTTCCAATCCACTCATGAAGTTGTTCGTGAGACCAAGTACTTGGCTTGACAGCATCATACTTGGGCGCCACAGCCTTGGGCACCGGAACCCTCAGCATCTCGCCGTACCGCAAGGTGTTCTTGCTGGCACCCACATCCAAGAAGCTCGGGTTGACGCAAGCTACAACGACAGTCTTGCAGCTGCGCTCTGCCGTAGGATCAAAGACGTGTTTGAGGACCTTGGTCAAGGCACTCTGTCGGAACGGCACGTAGAGCTTCTTCCCAGGAGCAGCCGTGCCAGCGTCGATGCTTGCTCTGCCACGGATACAGTCCTTGAGCACGGAAAGACTGGCATTGATCTCTCGTGCTTCCTTCATGCGCTCGGCTGAGTGAGCAGTGACATCTCGAGCAGCCTCGGAGCCAGCGAGATCAATGAGATACAGCAGTCCATCGTCTGCCTGAGGGAGCTCAGGATTCTCCAGTCGGATCCTGCATATGGCATGCGAGCGCGATGAGGAGTCGTTCTTCTGCGTAGAAGCAGTGCGTCGAAACGAGGCGGCATTGTTGATGTGCTTGAGCAGTGTCTCCGCATCCGTGACGTGATACTCGGACGCTCCAGCGAGATGAGTCGAGCCAAAAGAGTCCTCGAGGATGGAGATGGGCTTTCGCGAGTTGAGAAGGTCAAAGGCCGAGTTTCCAGCCAGCTCGATGATGGAGATGAAGATGCTCCGGCTGCCTTCAACCTGGTCCGAGAACAAGGTCTCGGCGATGAGGCGTTCGAGCCCGCTGACGGTATAAGTCTTGCCCGAGCCAGTCTGGCCATAGGCAAACATGGTGCTGACACCGCCACCCCATGCCCAGGGGACGAGAGGCTTGACGAGTTCCTTGTAGATGGCTTCAGTGGTGTCATCGGATCCAAATACTCGATCAACACGGAAGCTGAAAGACTGTACATTGCATCGTCAGAGAACTCAACCAATATCGGAGGTATACTCACAGTCAGCCCAGGGGCGCCCCTGAAAGTCCTCCGCAGCTCGTGCACGTCAACCGTGCCGGGCGGTTCAGCTCGCTGGAAGACACCCGTTAGCAGTCCGGCCTCCTTCTCATCCTCCAGCATAGGACGGAGCCGAGTAGCAATAGTGATATCGGGGTTGGACTCTTCAGCGCTGGGCTTGCCCTTAGTCGGGGCCGGCTTGAATCGATCCACGAGGACCTGATAGCGCTTTGCATTCTCGAGGGTGAACTGGTCCATGGTTGCGCGAGTTGACGTGAGGAGATGAAAAAGAGAGGGTTTGGAATTCTTGTAATGCCGAATTTTCAGTTTTTGAATGACACGGCCTCAATCAAAGGCCATGGCTGTTCAAATACTCGGTGCAAATGGTGATGCCTAATCCAAGCTGAAGTGAAGCGTCGACCCTCATGTTGTGGCGCGCTGGCCCAGCAACTACTAACGGTGACACGCCAGGTATCACAAGTTGCCCGAAATCAAATTACCTAAATTTGACCTGGTATCATGTAGAAAAAAATGTATTTATATGATTAATTCCATGCATTTTTGTATGGATGGTGATAGTAATGTTTGCCTTATATCGGTATCAAGTCCGTTCACTTACCTCTTAGGGAGGCATACACATATGCTATCATGATGGACAATTTTGTTACCAAACAATAGACATAAAGGATGAATTTTGTACAATATTGTGTTACAAACATTCATTCCAATGCCGCCCGAGTGAGTATTTGCCTTGTGCAATAGAGAGTAGAGTCGCGATGGCGTTCCACAGAAGAGCCACAGCTTTCAGGCACCAAGAACGGAGCTCGCAACCCCAAGGCAGCAATGTCAAAGGCTTCATCTCCTTTGATCTTCAATTTGAGATACTAGACGACAAGCCTAATATGGCCATCATCTTAGGAAATACATGTGCTGCCTAGTTTCCCGTGTCTCAAGTAACCGCCTCTAGGGTGGATCACGAATAGGCAACCCTTTTCCGTCCCTGTCTCGATCAGCTCTTGATCCCCATGTCGAACCAGTTTCCTCTCTGACTGTACATCAAATTAATATTTAAAGGTCGAGAGGTCTATTTGAATCCTTCCTTGTGTTGATTTCTTCTACACCCCTTTACAGGGCAGACCACCGAGTTACATCTCAATGGCAACCTTGACCACCTACCGCACACCGAAGTACTAGATAACTTCAGGGAACCACTAATTTTCACCTCCTACCGTCTAAAACGTGACAAATATATGTAGGGAGCCTTTATCTCCTTGCATACTTTGATTAGAACCCCCATCGCTCTCCCTTGGCTGTCCTTGGCAACGGCGCCCACAGGACATAGGCATTCTCACAGCCATGTCTAATTATTAACCTACTTCAATGGTGCAGCTCGTCATGGGCGTCTTGCAGGATTTACTGTTTTATTTTGAACTATTCGTCAGCGTCTGGATACAGAGCTCATAATCGAACAGATGATGGGTTGGAAGTAGTTAGGCATGTCAGCTTTGAGCCATGCCAAACTAACTGTGCTAGAAAGTTGGCTGTAGTTAATGGAACGAAACAACGAAAGATATTCTAGGCATCCGCTGAACCAAATGCTCAAGTACTGGTTCACTGGACTACATGAAGCAGCTTGATACGACGAGTTCCCTGTCTTCCCCGCGTAAGCCATCAATGTTGACTTTCACAACAGCCTCAGCGAAAGCCGACGATGTAATTTTTCAGCCACCTATCCTCTGATATCAAGCATGGCGATGTGCCTGTTTGATCCGAGAGTTTTGCTGATGGGGCGTGAGTTGAAAGAACGGCTCGATGTCACGGCTGCCTTCAGCTGCCAAGTCCTCTGTCAGCCCGTCTCACTGTCTCAAAGAACCAGAAACTTTGACTCTAATGACTAAATTGTGAGTTTACGAAAGATGGAGTTTATCTAACGCGCTGCTGCTTACAAGACATGTAAGCCCAATGGGCGGTTGATTCCCCCTAATCCGGCGAGGGTCATCGAGACATTGTGTCTCAGTAAGCCGGGCATCGAAACAGAAACGGCAATACAACCGGTATAAGCCGCGGCAGCTGACTGAAATCTCCGAGAGAAGAAGCATTTCTTGGTGAGATGCTTATCAACATCTTGAGTAGGCTTTGCGATTGGTAATGAGCGAGACAGATATTCGCTCCTTGTGTTGGAGGGAGCTGACATGTCTCTAACAAAGAGACAAGAGGAAACATTCAATACAAACATGACCCTACAACAGTCAAGTTCTCATCATTTCGAGGAGAGAAATGATCATTGTGTCGTGACGTTCTGTTCATCATAGAAACCCCAACATCAAGGCTGACCGAGGTCAACTCGATCAAAACCCACCAAGCCCATCATCGCCAAGTCATGGCCGCGTATGCTCGGCGTTCATCTCAACCAAGCCACTCACCTCACACGACGTCGATATCATGAGCATCATCGCTCGCTTCTCCTCAGCCTCGATTGGCGATGGCCTAGCAGCCATTTGGGCTAGAAACAAGCACGATCCGCGCACCGACTGCCGATCACCCTTTAGGGAAGCGGAAACTTTTCCGCCGTAAATCTTATCAGAACCCCTCCCAACAAAAAAGCCAGTTTCTGTCGTGCAGCGAGTGATGGAGTGCAGCGCCCTCTGTTCTTCCCCGGATTTCCAGAAGCATGCAATGCCACCCTCCCGCTAAACCCCCCATGAAGACGCGCACCGAGGCAAATCATCCATCCATTTAAAGCGGGAGCCAGAAAATCAAGCTCGGATCGTCGCTCTTAGACTCACCAGCCACTTGGGGCCGGTCGGCAGCCACCCAATTCTCCAAGTTGGTTGTCAAGGTTTTCAACTCTCATGGCCACCGGCGCTTCGTCGGTTCTTGCAATGGAGATTATTACGTACAATGTGCGAGGTAAAAGGGGGGAGTGAGCTCCTAAATGTCATCGCCAATAAGCCATGATGCTAAAGGGTCCACTTGATGGGGAGAATGCTGGGTGCACTAGCCGGTGAGGACGGTAGGTACAGTAACGAAATCAATTGTCAGTCATGAAAGCAAATGAAGGGATATCGAAGCGCTGCAACCCAGGACAGATGCGGTAGGAGGGCTGCAGAGGACTTGGTTCCTGCGCCAGGGAGTTGCAGCACCAACGGTGCTCTGATGCTGGCAGCTGACTAGCCTTATTCCCCTTCTGAGTTGTCTTGCTTCTCGTCAACGTGACTGACGGACCTCGCCCGACATGACATCCCCTCTTGTGGAGAAGTGCAACCGTCACCTGAAAACCCGGAGTGCAGTCTGGGGAATGCGGGTGTGCGGGGGGAGAAGACCCATCCCATGCTCCGAGTTCGATTGAACGGTCCATGTGCAAATGGAATGTCCATGAATGTAATCATCACTTGGAATTGTCGAGACGTTGCTCGCGCATGAGACCATGACAAGACCAAGTGGAACTTTTGCGCCTTCAGAGCGGGGAGCCATGTTCTGTTGCTGCAACTCTCGGACACCTCGTCAACACCTCGTGTCTTGCTTGCCTGGAAATGTGAGGATTGCCTTCTGTAACCGTCCAAGTCTAGTCTGTATTCCCCGACGTCAAGAGTGGTGTGGCTTGTCTGCCCACCGCCGCCTTGACCATGCCCGACCCGATTGATGCTCGCTCTCGGCCCTCGACGGCTTGAATTGACTGACATTTGACAGACAGTCCGGCCGTCGTTGGGCTCGACGTAAGGCCTTGACAGTCGACTGTTGAGGCTGCGCGAACGAGCCAGACCGCGGTGGTTCCAGTCCGAAACGCAGGGCCCATGTGGTCACGGCCCGCAACACTTCGGAAGCCGAACTTGAAAGACAAGACAGACATGCCATGCCATGCCATGCCATCAGTGTACTTGCCGCCCATGTACCGCCAACTCCACGTTTGAGGGAACTCATGACACATCAATCCGGGGACGAGACGCGGGGACAGGTCGCTTCTCCATCCCTTTGTTGGGGCAACGTCTTGGGGCCTTGCCAAGTATCTGGGGACGATGTGGCTCGGCCTCTTGGTCTGGGTCTGGTGAGATGCCCCTGGGCAGGTTTTTAGTCAAACCGACCATGCTATTACGTGTTGGAAAGACGACTTGGCACGTGAAGTCGACGGGTGTGAGGAATTGCTATCCGTCGCGTCCGAGTTTGCGGGGAAACCTGGGGACGTGGTGAGGATGCTCCAGAGTCTGTTCATGACAAGACATCCAGAGGACCTGTTCCTGCAAGAAGCCTTCTTGCCTGGGATCTAAACCATGAGCGTCGCCGGGACGTTGCCATCATGAAATCCTGTGGGGCTTCACGAGATGGATATTTTGCGTTGTAGCGTGGGCCTCGGCTCATACCCAGCTGGGGGCCCAGAATTTGCTCCATTGCTATTTTTTCTGCAGATGGCGACAATCCTTTGACAATGGTGCAAATTGCCATAGCATGATGCCCCGTGCATTCTGAATGAAAACTCATGATAGACAGCATCGGGTGATGCCAGTCGAGAGAAACCGATCGTAGCCGATATCAAACCAAACACACATGTTTTCCCTTTTTGCCGCGAGCCGCCTCAACGAGATTCGACGAGGGCGATAATCGAAAACTATTGATTCGCCCGGAGCAGTCGGGGGCCTGGTGCTGTTGAGCCTTGATCTTGATTCGCCCAGACTATCCCATACCAGCAACGTAGCATCCAACCTCATCTCCAGCCTGTGGCAAACCGGACATGGATCCAAACCCGGCGAAGTCTTGGTTGCCTCCCTTGGCGAGCCGGAGTAGAGTACAGTCCTGACCGTCGAGTTGCCAGTAAGAGAGATCACGTCTGGGGGACACGATCGGCCTTTCCCTCGGCATCTTGATCTCGCAACCGGACTCTACGACAGACCGACTCTTCATCTGCTTTGTTTCAGAGAGCAATCGAGGTTAGTTAAACAAGGGTTGTGTCCAAGTGGCTCGAGATGCAGCGCCAGCTTTGGCAAGTTCAAGCCACTGGGTCGAGCGCCCATTGACCAAGTGGGACAAGAACTTGCAACCCGGCCCGGCGAGAATTGCAATGCGCGAATATACACTCTTGTCCAAGACCAAGAGCCTCAACCAAGGTGAGACCAGACCTTCACCCTGAAAGGTGTGGCGTTTGTCGTGTCGCCGAGGGAGACCCCCAAAGGAGCTTGCAAATCTGGTTAGCCTGGCTGTTCAAGACCTGATTAACTCGGCCGAGCATCTTGGTTTAGAACCAGTCGTGGAGCCAAGTCCGGATAGCAAAGGCACAATCTCATCCTGACACGATGCTCATCTCTAAAAGCAGCGTTGTTCCCGACAGAGTTCAGCTAACCGCGGTGGTGGCCACGACATTTCCCAAGATCCCAGATCCCAAATGCTTGTTCTTAGTCGCCGTCGGGTCCTCATAACGCACGCAACGCAGCTAGTGAGTGCTTGGATCTGGATTTTCCCAACAACAGGATTCCAGGACAAGCTAACAGACACCATCCGGGGCATAGGTGAGTCTGCTAAACATCCGTCACAGCCAATGGCGAGCGGGCACGGCTAGCGGATAAGGTTGATGAACAGGGACACTGACAACGGCGCATGCCCGGCATGGATCTGCCCCGTTGTCAGCGAGTGGTAGCGGCTCCCAAGCGCCACCCTGGCCTTGGTGGGAGAAATTGGGACAGACCAGGAGGGCTTTTTGCAGAGTACGAGGCTTAGACCCTTGGGCCCGGCTTCCATGCAGCATCGTTCGGTCCTTCTAACGCACGATTCATCGTTTAGCGCATGTAGCTAGCCCCGAGTCGTGGTTGGTTCGGAATACCACCGTAGTTCCTTGTCGTCCCCGCAGCAGGCCTTCCCCTGTCGATACATCGGTTGACTGCTTTTGCGCGTTGGACGAACCCTCCAAACCAAGAGGCGCCGGTAGTCGTCTCTGGGCCACGGCATTCGGGGGTATCAAACGCTGTCGAGTTGCAGCCCAGAAGTATACCGCGCCATCCGCCCACGAAAGAGACCCAATTCCACGAGCCCAACCTGTTGCATCCATTACTGTAGCTAAGCGCCAAGGTTCAAGGATGCCCCTCACTAGGGCTTGACGAGAGTAACCCGCCGGGAGGGTTACTTGCAAAACGCAGCGTTCATGATTGCTGCGCGTGTGTGTTGTGTCCCACAGTCCCTTATCCTGCACTGTCCATTCATTACGGGCAGCCCACATGGTGAGTTTGAATCCGAGTCCAGCGAACCTTGGCTTCTGACGGAGGTAGATCAATTATATCCGTGCTTCTGGCCTAACACTGTCGGTGAGACGGATGGTTCGGGTTCGAGACGCCTGCGTTCGAGCCTGTGAAGCCCTCCGTGCCCTAGATTTCGACTAAATTTGTGGAATAGTCTAGGTTCAGGGCGAATATCGACAGCAGCAGGAGCAGGGACCAAGTTGACCAGGGCTCTCGGATCCAGGGGAACTTCAACGTTCGACACTGATGAGGAGTCAAGGAACGAGGGTCCAACCCCCACCACAAAGGGTTTCTGATTGCCATGTCCCGCGCGATCTCCCCTGTTCATGCTCCCAGCCCTCGGGATGATCACAGCTCGAGTTTTCCCCCCAATCCTTGACCGTAGGATCGGTACTCTCGTAGTCACCGATGGGATTCTGCATCTCTCCGTAAATGCAGCCGCCAGAGCTGACCCGTGAGATGATCATTACCCCTTTTGATACAAGAAAGATTCGCAAAACACCGCCAGGGCGTCAAGATTCTTTTTCTCTCGGGAGCGGCCGACACCTGGGGGCAACGTTAGATTTGACGACTACCGAGCCAACTGGGACCTCGAGGCTAAAAGGGCCGAGGTCAAATTCTCTTGACTTGATGAGCATGTCAGCAAGGCAAACCCGTGATAAACATCAAGGCAGACAATGCGTTCGCCTTGTACGCCACAGTTGACGGTAATCTTCAACATGAAGGGTACAACGTGTCCTCCCTTGCCGGGGAGTGTGTAGGTAGTGAAGGAACACTGCGTGTTTTTATTGCCACCACTTCTCTAGTTTCTGCCTTCAACAACAGAACACGAGGCTGAGTGAGCCCTGCGGAGTGGTGTGTACAGCCCTCAGCATGTCAAGCTTTGCGAAACGTGGCTTCGGTGTCTTAGGCGTCGAGATTAAGGAGAGCACCGCGTCTGGAACCCGCAGAGAAGCAGTAGTTTGCGCAAGAATCCGTCAAAGAGCAAGATTCCGCGCACATTTCGTGCAGGGACAAGTCATTTCCCACGAGGGCGGGAGCAAGGGGTTTCTGGAGTGTGAGGTTCCGAATAGGGTGACACGGCATGGAAGCATATCTGATGAGTTGTGAAGACATCTCTTTGTATCTTGCTCCAGTTTTGGATCCATAACGGGTAGAGTTCAGTAATGCTGGAGAAACAGCCTTATCTGTTAGAGTGCAAGGTCTTGGGTACTTGCCTCTTGGCTTGATATGATGTAAGATTGGAATGTATCGCCAGCATAAATGAACGTGATCAACTTGCACCCCTGCTGTGACCCCTCATGAAGTGTCTGACAACTGGCGACAGCATCTTTGATTGATGCTTCACTCTTTTCGTGACCGAAAGAAGGAACTTGGAGAGAGAGCCAGAGACCTGGGAAACGTGTGGCGATGTGAGAGACTGTGAGTGGCTGATATCTGTGGTGGTGGTGAAGCAAACTGTCCAGATGACGAGAGCGGCTTGCGCGAGGTGTGGTTGCCAACGTCTGTGGGAGGGTGTGATGCACCGTATCGACGAAAAGATGCCCCGAACCGCTGCAGATCTGGGGTCACGGGAATCAGTTGGAGAACCCATCTTCTGATCCCACAAAGTCCAGCTCGGATACAGGTGACGTTGCCAAAGCTCTGTTATCAACTCGACGCCAGGGAAGCCCGAAATCCGTGCGACTTGCCTGCGGACTCTTGTGTTTCCCGTATCCTCCTTGTTCGTATGCTCTACAGTCTCCATCGGCCAGGGGCCAAATCTGGTCTCGGCGTCGTTTGTCCCCTTCAGCCGAAACGAGGGTCCCTCTCGACTGTCCCTAATCCTCGGGCTCCCTCCGTGGGTCGTTATGGATTTCATGTCGCGATTTCATGTCGCGATTTCAGCCCACGCGGGCACGCACCCGCTGAAGCTGCACGAGCAGCAAGGCAGGGCAAAGGGTCGGTCGCAAAGCAAGCTGTGAGTCCATGAATGATGTAAGTGGACGGGCGATCCTTGAAGAGGAGAGAGGGGTGCTAAGTGGGGGAGAGCCAAGAGGCTAACTGCACAGACGGCTAAGGTCGAAAGCGGACTAGCCCATTGGATCACAGAAGACTGCTGGAAGCCTGCATGGAAGCTCTCGCGGGACGCCAGGCGTGCCAAGGCGCCGCCACAGTGACCTCCAGGCAACCGCATTGCAGCACTCCAGCACGCTAGCCTCGCTAGGCCTTGGCAAGGTCAACCACTGAGGACGTTACGACTGCTGCACCCCGTTGGAGCCGTTGTGCCCGTGATTATTGCCGCTTTCGATTTGACATGATCATGGCGTGAGCTGTCGCTGGCTGCGATTATGGCCAGATCAACCGAGCAGTTGGAACAGTCTGGACGGCTTCTATCCCGCGACCCGGGCGGCCATGTTTGTCCGGCAATCAAGACCGGGTTTCGTGGCGGGCCTGACGGCATCGTAAATCAGCCCTGTCGCTCGGGGTCCCCTCGCGGGAGCAACGTGTACCATACGTTGTGGCCGGGTGTGTTGTGTTTGTGTGTCCAGTCTTGTTGCGGGGTGATAGGGCCTCGACAGTGGGAGGGAAGTTGGTTCCACCACCAGAACCCAACTGCCAGGATTGATGCAAACAAGCAAGACCAGGTTTGCGGCGGCCGGCAGAGGGGGAGGCGGGTCGGGTATTGAATTGTCCGCCGCAATCCGGGTTGGTACGCTGACACTGCACAGTTTGTTGGACTTGTTTCTTGAGCAAGAGGAGGCGCCTTGTCGTTTCGCGGCGGCGCTATTATTCCGCAGACATTAACAGAGCTTCTACTGCTGCTGCAACTCCCTGCCCTTGGCCGATGCGCACAATGCCGATGCGCACAGCCTGAGATCCATAGTTGCGTGCTGCCCTCGAGATTGGCGCATTCGATTCCCGCCAGTGATGACAGCATGTTATGCCCTCTTTGGTCGGCAGGGAGCATTCGCGCATCGCGACTCTTGGCAACCCCGGCTGCTTGGTCCTTTTGCTGTTCAGAGGCGGGGAGTTTTGCATCGGTCGCAGCGTGACGAGTTGAGGTGCTGATGATGGATGGGGGGGATGCCGAGTTGGCTGGTTGAGTGGATGAGGTCGTCCGGAGTGGAGATGGAGATGGCAGAAGGACGAGTGAGGGCTGGCACCTGGTTGGCTGGCTGCAGTGCAAAAGGACCTGGCCACACCACGGAGCCCCGGGAGTGGATCGCTTTAGCGCCTCTGGGCAAATGCAGCGGATGATTTAAGGTGCACCCGGCGGCTTTGGCACCCATGTCCTTGGATGCTCGGTGGGTGCTTTTGAAGCCAAGTGCAGATGTTCCCCTTCTTGCTTGCTGGCTAGGTCGAGATAGCTAGCACGCAAGATCTTTTGTTTCTGTTACGGATACGGTAACGAGCTTATCTTGTTGTTGCCAGGAACACCCACAACCTGCAGATGCATGACGATGCGGGATAGACGGGAGCTGCGGGAGCAGGTAGGTACTGATGATAGTCGTTGAGCAAAGACGGAGGCTTCATGCGGCCCTATCGTAGTCTGCTCGGCGTTTCCGAGACCGAACACGTCCCAGGACATGCCATCGCCCAGTCAGATCAGACCTGGAGGACGGTGAAGGGAAAAGCAGGAAGGAAAAAAAAAACGCCTCTTTTCTTAGACATTTCCAATGACCTTCCATGGTGTCGACTACCTGCGTTGTCGGTGTGCAGGTTCCTACCTTAGCCCCCGAGTAGTCGCGCTGCCTCGAGTGGTGGTGCCATGGATGTATGATGATGTATCAAGAACGAAAGCTTAGATCAGGCCAAGCGTGCACGACATTGGATCGAGGCTGTGGTCTTGGTTCGATTTCGACCGGCCGCGCGAACACATCCCGCAGGGGAGGACTTCGTGACATGAAGCAGCTAGCCACGAAAAAAAAACATTGACTGCTCGTACCCTGCGTGTCGCAATCTTGGCTTTCATCCTGCTTGGACCTCCTGCATCTGATCCAATCTCATATTCCTCGCCTTCTTGGGCTTTGAGGCTCCATTCCCTTTGCGCAACCGTCCCCGACTTGGCAGCCGCTTCGCTCTTACCCTTCCTGGGCCTAGGCCCCCGACGCGAACCTACCTAACATTGGGCAAGTGATTACGGAGAAAAGGTCGATTGGCAATTCAGACCCATGGCAAAGGATGGATCCGGGAGACTGCTCCGAGAAGCCTTCGGAAGATAGAGATGGGTGCCAGGTATGGGAGGGTGGAAAAGGAATGGAACGAACCAGGCCAGGCAGGGCAGGCCAGGGGATGGATGGAGGATGAACCGCGACGACGTGACCAGGCCCCGAGCCCCCGTACCTGCCCGTGGGAACGCTCCAGGGCAACTGCACCGCTGCCCGTCTGCACGGCGCTAGAGTGCTGTACCGCACAGCGCTGTACCGGCGGCCACTAACCCCAACAGTACTCGAGCCGGGGCGTCCCCTGACCCTCCCCCCGAGCACCCCCGAAGCCCTGCTGCATCGAGTCCACCTGAGGTGCTTACCCCAAGGCCAAAGTAGAGGGGACCATTTTCCGGGGCTGGAGGTACTTGGGCTCCCTCACATTCTTAGCCTGGCCAGTGAGTATCGTACGGCGTGACATCCATCCGGAGTGACATGGATGGTCGCACTTCCCGCATGGAGTCCACCTGGCACTTCACTTCACACCCAGGCAGGTGCAGTGGAGGCGGCCACTCCTCGATCCCGCCCCTCCCCTCCATCTCCATTCGCGAAGTTCTTGTCTCCCCATCTTTTTCTCCAAACTGATCCATCCACATCCGCATCCTCATCCTCACCAGGACATGGACATGGCCCACGCTTCGCGCCGTCTCGATATCACCGCCAGCAGCAGAGCCTGCCCTGCCCGTGCTCTGTCTGTCCGCCCTGGCTGTAGGTCGCTCCCGCCCGTCGGTTCTTGTCGTAGCTGCTATCGCCCCTTCTGTTCCATTGCCTTTACAGGGACCTCTTACCTCGTCAATACTCACTCGCTGACCTCGGCCGATATGGCTCCCCCCGCTGATCTTCTCAGTTCATCCCATCCTCGCAACGCGACAGGCTGGGGGTGATGATGCCAACCGCGCCCCCATCCCGATCCCTCCCATCCATACCTTAAGCATCCCTCCACTCGCATCCTACCATTCACTTAAAGACCTCCCGCTCCTCAGGCTTGATCTTGGGCTGTTACGTACCTGTCCTTCTACCCTCCTCTGTCGCTCACACCCCTCCCCATATCCAGCAGCCCACTCCCACTCCCCCATCGTAATCCTTGCCCTGGCTTCAGGGTCTGATTGCTACTCTCAAGTACTGGGTGATACCCTCCCCGACCTATGCAGTAGCACCCCTCGCCTCTTCATCTTGGTCTTCATCTTGCCTTGCCTTATACAGTCCCCAGCGCCACTTTCATGTCAATGCGCTGCTGAGAGGCGTGCCTTGCTTGCCATCTTGAACACTTTAACATCGTGTGTCTCCATCTGTGAGAACCTCCACCTTCTTTCTTGTCTCTTGGATCCAACTCTTGTCTTTGGCTTCAAGTTGTTTCCTCTTGTACTCGACTCTTTCAGCCTGTATGCCAAGCATATCCAGCTCACACAACCGCGTCTTGACCTCGACAACTCACTCACCACCCGCTCGTCACTTATACGCTCTATATCTTGCGACCATCGATCATGACGGCCGCTCTTGCACAACCGACCATTACGGTCAAAGACCCTGCCGCAATTCGCAAACGCAGAAGACGCGCCCCGGCAGGCGGTGCTTCTGATGACTGCTTCTCTTGCTCCAAGAAGAACATCAAGTGTGACCGCAGGCGGCCATACTGCTCTCAATGTCTCGAGGTTGGCAGCGAATGCTCTGGCTACAAGACGCAGCTCACTTGGGGAGTTGGTGTGGCCAGCCGGGGCAAACTCCGCGGTCTGTCCTTGCCCATCGCGAAAGCGCCTCCCGTCACTCGGGAGCCCAAGAAGCATTCGGGATCTCGCTCACGGTCCAGCTCCGCTGCTGTTCCCCAGAGCATCGAGTCTGACGACTCTGGAAGAATGCCTCAGGGACCGATTGACATTCCCATGGTGACCCAGGTTGCGTCTGCGCCGACGACTCCTTTCACAATTGCAGGATATGACTACCTCTCCATGTCCCAGCCGGAGCATCCACCTTCGCTGCCTCAGGGAAGCTGGGGTAGCATCAATTACTCCCCTGGCCAAGAAACGACACCCAAATTCAACCGATTTCCTCTTCCCCTTGTCACCGAGGACCTTGCGTCTTCCATTGACTCCCTCAATGAGGTAGACTATCTTTCCCCCATGAGCCAATCTTTCACAAGGGACGACGTATCCTACGTCCACAGCCCTTCCTACATGTACGACAGCTATACAACCGGCAACAGCTCCCCTGGTCCCCAGAGCCCTCCCGCATCTATCTATGTCGATCATGGCAGGACCATTGCCCCGACATCTTGCCCAAGCCTAGCACATGCTCCTTCAGAGTTGAGCTCGAGCCTCCATTCTCACGTGGACAACTTCGACTCACAGCTGAGCACCCGCATTGTTCGGGACTGTGACTCCTTCGGTACGATGGGCTCAGCACACCGATGTCTTGTCTGTGCTAACACGTTCTAGGTGTGCCTGAAGCCGAAGCATATAGCGCCAGCTACAACTCGATGCCCATCGCGTGGCAATCACCATCGATTCAAGAGGAGGATGTCAAGTCTCATCACTCGGACTTTGCTCCCTCCCATTGGCCCACGGCTTCCGAAGCCCAATCTGTTCATGTGAGCCAGGACCTGATCTCCAAGATGCCCTTTTTTATGGATTACTACGAGAATATCATGTGTCCCTCGATGGTCTTCATTGATGGGCCACACAATCCCTTCCGAGACCATATCTTGCGACTAGCTGCAAACAGCCAGAGTCTGAGCCATGCCATTTGTGCTCTTGCATCCTGCAATCTACGCATGAAGAGGAAACTGAGTCTCGGACGTGATACACGAGAGCTTTCTGAGAAGTTGATGGCTGACAAACACGCCGCCGAAGCCATGGCAGACACTCAGCCCGACGACCTCTCCCTCGCCGAGGAATACCAACACCGCAACTTGGCTGTGCACCTATTGAACGAACAACTCAATGACCGGAACAAGTCGACCCACGATTCTGTCCTCGCCACGATCCTCCTCCTGTGTCACTACCGCATGGTCGAGTCGGGCATTGCCAAGTTCCATACCCAATTCGCGGGTGTCAACAGGATCCTTGCTCTCAGATCTCAGCAGTTTACTGCTTCAGGAGATTCTGCCTGGATGGAGGCCCTTTTCACCTATTTCGATGCCATCTCGGCAAGTATCAACGAGCGTGAAGCCCAGGTCCACCCCGGATTTGGAAGCATATCGGATGTTCAGCTTCCCGTTGGGGCTGAGAACCTGGTTGGCTGCGACTGCGAGCTCTTCAAGACAATCAGCAGACTTGGCCGCCTGAATTTGCTCTCCCAGAACCGACCAGTAAAGTCTCGATCTCATGGCGTTTCGGGGCGGTCACCTTCGCCGTCATACATCTCCCCACTGGGCCATGCCCACAAAGCAACCTTTGGCATGGGCATGGGGGTGGCGGGCCAGCAAACAGGGGATATGAATCTCGCCAATCATGGATACGAGGGCGGCGCATTCGGCACGGCGCTCAACGGCGAGGGGCTAATTTCATCCACTGGCTCGACCACAACCTACGACGATAACCGTTCACTTTTCTGGCACGAGTGGAAGGAGGCTCGTCTAGCCCTACAGAGCTGGCAATTTGATACCTCTAGAGTTGCTGCCTCGCTACCTGGATCACCCACACAGGGGCAGTTACGCGACCTGGAATCACTATCTGAAGCATTCCGCTATGCTGCGCTATTATACACGGAACGGCTTGTGAGCCCTTCCTTGCCGTCTGGCCACCAAAGTATCCAGAGCCTCGTGAGTCAAGTGATATACTACGCAGCAAATCTGGAGACTGGCAGTAGTGCCGAGAAGTTTTTGCTTTGGCCACTCTTTGTGGCTGGTTGCGAGTGCGTCAACGAGCTGCAGCAGGACATGGTGCGGTCAAAATGCCGGGACATCATGTTCCGCTCGGGCTACATGAACAACCTCGCGGCTCTCGAGGTGCTGGAGAGGCTATGGGCGGGAGACTGGACGGGAGAGGAGCCGTTGAGCCCGGGGGCCAGGGCCGGGGGTCAACGCGGACCGTTCAACTGGACAAAGTGCATCGGCGGTCCCGGGGTGGAGGTGGAGTGGATCATGTTCTGATTGCGAGGATTGGCACTGGGCGATTTCTGGCATGTGACGGGTCTGTTCTGTGTTTGAGAGGAGAGATGATGGGAAACAGGGGGTTGTATTTCAAGGGGTGTTGTCACTACAGATGTGGGTAGGGGGATATGGCAAAGGCGTTGTGCGAGTCCAAAGGTGTAAGATGGAGGTCTGGAATCAATGGCTGGGGATGGATCTGAGTATATGATGGGATAGACGAATGGATGGATTGATACTGGAATGGAAAGGCTGGCATTATACTTGTATCATGTAACGACATGGCATCTATGGATTGATAGACTGGAGCGCAGGCGTTTCGGCTGAGCATTTTGATGTATACATGGGTAGTTGGTTGGATTTACTTTGACTCTGGATGAGAGTCTCACAATGAAAACGAACTTGGCAAAAGTGCACTTTGGAGTTGATAACAGTTGACGATGACGGTGATGGCCTATGCTCTCTCACAGGGTCCCCCACGCCAAGTGCCAGCACATGATTTCCTCGAATCGGTAGGTAATTTGTAGAATGATGCTGTCAAGTTCGAGGGGCGTCAGTGAATCTCGCCTCATGCCACGCAGACCCGAGTAGGCATAGCCCGGGAAGGACGGTTTCTGCTCTGCCACCAAAAGCCCACTATGCATGGCTGGCACATTCCCCTGGCTGGCACTTGCTCTTGTGGTCTTGGCTTTCGGCGCCTCCGCCGCCGCCGTCGCGGGATCGCTCGGCCTGTTGGGTGTCTGGCGGAGCCGGCCGATGGGGGGGGTTATGATAAGGCCTGGGGCGCGGCAAGAGTCGTGATTGGACTATTGATCAAGGCTGGGTATCTACCTATGTAGGGTCGCGAGTCTTGTCAAGCTGCGGGAATAAGAAGGATCGACGGGTAGGAAGTTGGAAGGTTCATGTTATAAAAAACTACCTTGAATGTTACAGTATCAGAATTAAAAAAAAAACACATCTTTTGCATGACGATCCCTAGAAAAAGCAAAGGCAAGGTGGTGTGTATGGGACGCCCCCCCCCATGTTTTCAGCTCCTTTCTAGGCTGCCAGCTACCGACGAAACAAAATGCAACAGTGGCAGGGACCCTGGCCAGCGATCTCTTGTTCAAAACGTGTGTGAACGTGGCTTCGAGACAAAAAGGTAAAAAAATTAGAAGGGAAAAAAAAAAAACCCTGGAGGCTAGGTAACTAGTATGTAATATGTGCTACACGCCCCCCCATCCAACGGGATCGTTACATGGGTCGGTGAGCAAAAAAATATGATGGATAGACTTCTTCATGCTGGTTTCAGGCGTTGGTTTGGTTTAGCTTGGATGACGATGGCATCCTGTCTTGTTTCCTTCAGGTGTGTGCTTGGGTCGGAAGGCCCGATCAAAAAAATGTCAAAATGTGGCTGGCTGCATGGTGTGATGATGATTAACACTGCATGAGGGCGCAAACCAGTCATGTCAAGGAGAGGGGAAAGGGGGTTTGAGAAGAGTTTGATGCTAGTTGTTGCTGTCTCTTGCTCAACGTGCTTGTCGATTCCATCTAGCACTCCGGCGCAGATGAGGCTGGAGAGCTTGTATCGACATTAACGCTCTAACAGAAGCCTCTTAACAATACCAGTCGCTTGCTTCCGTGGCTCGAGCCTTGATCATCTTTAGTGATAGTGGTAACCTGTTGAAACCATTCCAGGACAAGTATTTGCAACTTCTGATCCTCACTCAATGTCGTCGATAGTATCGCACTGCCGTTCCATATCCGCCTCCTCCCGTCGTCCTCTCACATCCTCGTTGGGAGCAGGAGTCGAGTCCGTCTGTAGACTCTTGCGTATCATCGACCGCGGTATCGTCTTGTCCAGCTCTGCCATCACCTCCAGCTCTTCCTCCGTGCCAATCTCCAAGACATCTTTCCACTCATCGGCCGGCGTCGTGGCTTCCTCGGCATTATCAAACAACGGTGGTGGCGGTAGGCGGCGGGTTGGAGGGCGCAAGCCTCCCCTCTTGCTGTGCTCCTCCATGATGCTATCTATATCACGTCAGCAAGGGGCAGCAGAAAACAAGTCACAATAGTTGACATACGGTGAACTGTCCAGAAGGCCGAGTGGGACTGCTCCTTAAGTAGTTTCCCAGGCCCTCGTAGAGCATCATGGGCGACGATAAAGTCCCAGAACCTCAGAGACCTCAGCTGCTCAATCCTCTCGTCGAGCTTCTGCCCGTCCAAAGCACTCCCGTGAACCGCCTTAAAGACCACGATGCCGTATTCGAGCGTCCACTCGCCAACCCACTGAATCTCCTCGACCTGTGACGTCAAGGCCTTATCCCGTCGACGTTGCTTAACCGCCTCCCTCCGATGCATGGTTTCAATCCTCGCCTCGATCAGGGAGCGGGGACCCGGTCGTTGGCAGGCGCGCATGATCTGGACGGACCAGCTGTCCTGTCGCTCCTCGTCGGCCTCGTCGCTGATGCGGGTGTGGCATTGTTCGCAGCACCACAGGTATCGAGCCCTGACGAGAACCTTGCGCTTCTCGAGGGGGCAAAAGTCCTGGCAGTTGGCGGTGCAGCCGATTTTGAAGAGGTTGTGGTGCAGGCATTGCGCGTAGGTTAGGATGGCGAAGCAGCACGGCATGGTGATTGTCGGATGGTGAAGGAGAATAGATGTGGTGATGTGCGTGCTCTGCTAATGCTGGGAGCAAGTCTAGAGATGCTCGTTCAAGATTCGGCCAGGCCACATTGTTCAACTGTCAGGCGCCGTAGCCGTACCTGTCTGCAGCCGCTGGCCTGCCCTCAAACGTTTCTCTCAAGTCGTTGGGAAGCCACCACAGACCTTGATGATGCCAGCTGTGCTGGGGCACTGTCTGTCACCTGCTGGCCATGGCGACTGTTGGACACCAGCCCAAACTCTCCTCTCGCGTTCGGCCGGAAAAGGGGCGAGTGGCAGAGTCTCTTTCGTTGCATGCATGTGCCACGGATTTCAGCGTTCAAGACCCAGGGGGAGCAATACGTACCGACAAACGGACAAACGAACAAACATTGAGACAAAGGTACCCCAGAATGTGCCGTAATCAAACAAAACAAGAGCCGTTTTCCATTGCAATTTTGTGTGTGTGCGCGGTGTATGTCATGTGTGTGTCCGATACGCGGGTATCCATCCATCTACACGGCCCGTCTGATGCCAATTATTCTACAGAGAATTCATTCCACTCCTCAACACCATGCCACAATCCCTAACACAATGGTGAATCTTTGAATGCAACGTAAGTCATCCCCTCCTCATCTTTCCTCTCATCTCCCTTCCTCTGTCTCCCCCCTTCTAGGTCCCCGCGTTTGTAACGAGGGTGAGCTCCGGGAAGTACTGCGAAAGCTTCCTTGGGTTCCGCACCTCTGCCCGAGTCGGCTCCTCCGTGTCTGATATCTGGTCTAGATCTGTCGTCGAGCCAAAGCTCTGATTGCTGTCTAGGAGCTGAATTGACCGTCTCTTGACCTTGATGTTTCCCTGGGCCGGCATAGGTTTGTTGCTTGCCTCACTTGGTGGTGATGCTTGCACCGAGTGCGAGATGGGGGTTGATTCACGCATGGAAGCGGGTGTCCGAGATCGGCGGGCGACATCTGGGCTGAGGCTTCTGGATGGACCAAACTGCAAGGATGCTGTCATCATCTTGCGGTAGCTGTCGAGTTCATGCTGGTGACGATCAACCATTCCGGGACTGGCAGATTCGCTACGCGTCTTTTCGTTTGAAGTCAAGCCCTTAGCCTGGACATAGGCGCTGGAGCGAATGTGATGAGGGTCCCGCTCGTAGTACTTGTCAACGATGGGATGAACCATGACGGTCTGTCTGTGAATTGTCAAGAGGGAGTTTGTAGGCACGTTGACCCAGTTCTCTGCTCCAAGTCAGTTATCCGCCCTTTCTTAGTCACCGGCCTTGGACATACCTCTCTCAAATGTCAGGGGCTCGCTCGCCACAAGCACAATGTCGGCTCCCTTGTCCTTGCGCTCCATCTGGTATTGCCTGTCGTCGGCAGACTGTGTGCGCGTCGTCCATTGGGTTCCAGAAGAGTAGTACAAGCTGGCTGCCTCGTTATCGGAGCTGTTGATATACCGGGTGCAGATGACGCTGTGACCATCGGTGACGGCAAAGTTGAGCAGACTTGTAGTGTCAACGTCCTCGTTTTGTAGGATGCTCTCGGGAATCGAATCGATCAGCTCGTTGATCTGGGCAATCGTACGCAGTACAGCCTTTCGCAGCACGGTAGGGCCAAAGCCGGTCTCGGGGCAGGCGCTCGGGTCGTGACCGAGGCGCTCGAGGGTGTCGAGGAACAGGGCAAAGGCCCATTCGCTGTCGGTCCCGCCCTTGACACCGAGGTACCACTTGTCGGCCAGACGCTCGCCGAGGCGGCGCTTGATGTGCTTCCATCCTCCGAGTCCTCCATTGTGCATCCACATGAGGCTGCCGTGGGTGAAGGGATGGCAGTTGTCCTCGCTCAGAGAGCCCTCGGTCGTAGCTCGAACATGGCCAAAGATAAGGCGGGAGGCGGTCTTTGAGGCGATGCGCTGCAGGTTGGTGCAGTTCCAGGCGGGAATGGTCGAGGTGAAGAGGCAGGGTGCGGCGCCGAGTTTGGGGTCGGTGTAGAAGCCTATGCCGAAGCCGTCTGCATTGTTCTGGCCACGTCTTGTATCCTACAGAAGATGATCGATCTGTTAGATGGTGTCTCCCAACCAGGGGTACTTGGCATGGAGTGACTCACGAGACGAAGACGGGAGTCAAAGGATTGCTTGAGAATCGAGTGAGTTGGGTCGAGGATCAGCTTGGACAGAAGAATCTCGTCGCTTCCCTTGTAGACCTAGAACAGTACGATCTAGGGTCAGCATATACGTTGTTGCGTCGCACTGCGCCGCGACCGAGGGGCCGGCTTCGGGCAAGGAAGGGGTTAGCAGAAACGCACCAGGAAACGGCACATGGTGATGCTCGTGCTCGCAAAAATCTGGCCACGATGCAGAGATCAAAAGGTGAAAGAGAAGGGAGATGGCTTTTAAGGGGAGAAGAAGAAAAAGAAAAGAAAATCTATGCAGAGAGAAGGATTGCGTGTTTCCAAGAAGAAGACACAGGCGTGCGCAGGCAGTTAGTTAATGGATGGTTGAATCAATGTGAGGGATGACACCATTGGTTTGCTTTTTGGGCTATCGGTGGACGGACCATCGGCATCGGTGGGAGTCTAAGACAAGGCTGAGAGGGAAGGGGGCGAGAGGGCCAATGAAAGGGGAGGTAAAAATAGGGGGCAGCAGAGAGGGATAAGGGATAAATGGGGGAAATAGATTAAAGTTTATAGACGTTGCGTCAGAAAATGTCTATATTGAAAAGTAAAATATTTGGTTGAGACTGGTCCATGTCAATTCGCGATATTTGCTTGGTTCCTGCAGCAGTCGTCCGTCTCCCGATGGCATCATCAGATAACGAGGCTGCAGCGCTCCAATCCAGTGCATTTTAAGGGCCCGACATCCATCCACAGAAGCCCAACGGATCGGATCCATCCAATGGACCTGTTGAATGGGCCCTTGCAGTTGGGATTTCCGGGGGAGTGGCCCGCCGACGGGTGGAGCATCTCACAGTCCGTCAAAGACCCCTTGGTCTGACAGACAACTCCCGTCTCCCGTCATGGATGGAATGAAGTCTTTCCTGTGACTCAAATTCCCCATCGCCATGGTTTATTTCGTATACGGCTTCTGTCTCGTCACGCCACTGAATCCCTGTGAAGCCGTGATGCATGTCTTTGACCTTGCCCTGGCTTAAGGGACGGGACCTGGAACTTCTCAGGGGCCCGTCCACTGGGAGACGTGGGATGTAGCGGCAATGCGGCTTCCAACTCCCGCCCGGGCCACTGCACTCTAGCGTCACCGCTGCCGCCCCTGCTCCTTGTTGCCCTGGCCACGAGCCACAGCGCACTGTCGTGTGCCAAGACGTGGCTGAACAGTATGTGGCTGTGCGCCCGAACCTCTCTACGCGAGACCGGCGCCCATTTACACGCTCCGCGTACTTCGCGACCGCGTCTTCGATCCACATTTTGCGCCTCCCAACCCCGGCCTTTTGGCCTCCCCGCGCGCCTAGCTATAACCCGGCAACAGAAACTCTAGCTTTGTCTCGCTTGGATCTTTTTCTTCCCCTGGGTTTGCCCAAATGTTCTGTTCTAATTCCTGTCATTTTTTATTAACCTGAGTGACGACACTGAACCTCGGATCAAAGCTTCCCATCCCATCCCATATATAACCTCAAAAACCTGGTTCCAAGGAGCGTCATGGAGCCTCACGGAGCTACAGCGTCCTCTTCCTCCGCCATGGCATCCTCACCAGCCGCCGCCTCTGGTCTCCCGACGCCTTCGCAGTCGTCTCGACGAAAAGCCAACCCTTCCATCACACCCCGACGCTTCACTCGTTTCTGGTACCAGAGGCAAGCCCAAACCGAAGAGCTGCCAAAACCTAGGAGCATCCTTGGCAACTTGAACTCGTCGTCTGTCAACAACCGTCAATTTCTCTCGCCTCAATCCCTCTTCAGCGACCCCATTGCATCCGATCCCATCTCTCCTCCGTCTCCCACCAGCCGGCTGCAGGATGATTCGAGGAAACGAAAGCTCCAGGCCGGACAGGCTGAGCCCGACTTTAAAAGGCCTGCTCTCAACCTTGAGAACATGCCTCCACTCCGACTCAATCTCCCAGCACAAGCATCCCAGGAGAATGATGTTACCTTGTCGGACACCCCTGCAAAGGCTCAAGATAGTCAAGAGAGTCTCAACAGCCGTAGAAAAGCTACTCTGGTATGGAAGCTTCCCAATCTCACAACAAGGTCGTATCTTGCTAATCCTCTATTAGAGCGACTTCTTCAAAGCTAGCCGTGGCGGTGTTCAAGCATTGAAGAAAAAGCCATCCTCCGTCAGTTTCTCTAGCCCTGCTGACACGGAAGAGCCCAATAACGTATGTCACCATTCCCAGGCTTCTGTCGGCGTCACTGACATCATGACTCAGGCACTGGAAGGATACGCACCAAGGCCGATTAGGAAGTTCGGCAACCGAGGATTCGAGGCTCAACTACTCAACCGTGAACATGGATTCGGATATCCCAATGGCCAGACATATCTTCACACCCCGGCCTATGACATCCGATCCGAGACGGCCAACTTTCACAGCCGCAGCACCGATTATCATGAGTGTGTCGCCCGAGACAGACCTGGAAACACCATTCCCTTCTGCCTTGCCAGTGCCAACAGCGCCCCGGTAACTGCCATTGGTGACGAAGAAGGCTGTGTGAGATTCTTCAACACTACTTCAACCGACAATCCCGCCCAGGACAAGGTTGATGCCCACTTCCAAGTCCACAACAATGCTATCTGGGACATGGCGTTCTCCAGAGACGACCTCCGCCTCGCAACAGCCTCTGGTGAATCAGGTGTCATCATCGACACCATCACACAAACTGTTGCAGCTAAGCTTGAGGGCGGTCACTGGGACTCGACGCGGCAAATTGCATGGCAAAAGGGACAGACGACAGGTAATGTCCTTGCCACCTCTGACAAAGCTGGACGCATTCGTCTGTGGGATTTGCGATGCCCCGAGGCCCGCGGCAAGAGCTTTTCGACTCGCTCCAGTTCAGGTGAATCCAAGGGACGCCGCGTTGTTGTCGAGAGGGATAGGAATCTCGACCCCTTTCGTGCGGCCACCGTCAACATTCTCGACAGAACTCATGAGCGCACAATGGCGGGCAACACGTCAACCGCCTCCGTAACCGCTATCCACTGGCTTCCTGCTGACCGTGAGCACCTGCTCCTTTCAGCTTCCGAGGCCACAGCCGTCGTCAAGCTCTGGGATCTCCGATATATCAAGCCTCGCCGTCAGGAGAAGAGCACCCCGTTGGCTTCCACCCGCGCGCCGTCTTCGCACGCCTGGCGATCGTACGGCATTACTTCGCTAGCCCTCAGCAACGATGCTGCTCGTATGTACGCCGTCTGCAAGGACAACACCGTCTACGCCTACTCGACTGCCCATCTGATGCTTGGTCATGCCCCTGAACTCGAGGATTTTGCCACCAAGCGCCGACCAACCGGTGTCGAGGGCCTCGGTCCCCTCTACGGCTTCAAGCACGATTCTTTCTCCGCCCGAACCTTTTACGTCAAGTGCAGCATCCGCGAGAAGGGTCTCACACACACTTCCGACCTCCTCGCTGTCGGAAGCACTTCTTCGTCCGTCATGCTCTTCCCCGTCGACGAGCGTCATCTCCGCTCAGCTTGTGACCAGCGTGCCCACGTCCTCAACTCTCAAGGCTCCGTCGGCACCCTTTCCCGCTCCTTCTCGGCCCCGGAGACCTCGTTCCCCATCTTCCGTATTGGCACGCCCCTCATCCACGGGCACTCAAGCGAAGTCACCAACGTCAGCTGGACGCACGACGGCAAGCTCGTAAGTGCCTCCGACGACTACATTGTGCGTCAGTGGCAAGAGAACGGCGAGCGTGCACGACACTACAGACAGGTTGGCGACTTTGGTGGTGAACGTCACATGGCGGGCTGGGCTGATGTGGGCGAAGACTGGGACGCCGAGGATGATGAAGAGTAGAAGGATGAGAGCGAGTTGTTTCGCAGGCCTCTTTCAGGCATCGTTTTCTTTTTTCACATTGTTATGATACCCCAACCATTGTAAGGCGTTTCAAGTATAGGTAGATACTTGTTGGTAGAGTCCTGGATTTAACGGACACTGGAATGGAGTAGAAAAGGATCCATTCGCATAAGAAGGTGTTGATTGCTTGAGCTAGTACCCAGATGTAGCATAGCATCTACAATAACATGATGTTCCCAGCGAAGCCCCAAGTTTGTCAACGTGAAATGCTCAAACAATATGCGTCCATGTACTGTATTGACTGTCTCTAGGGTCATAATTGTTTCTATTGTAAGGCTTGTTCATGTATCCATGGGTATCGAGTACAATCGTGTGCGCGTGCTCAAAGGCAAAGCCAACCCGCCAAACTCCTGTATAGACATGCGTGTTCCTCCCAAAATGGGTATCCTGGGTGCTTCATTACTCGGAAAGGAAAAGAAAGAAGAAAAAACTGCAAAGCAGAGTGCAGTCGTCAACATCAGTATATAGACAGGCATTACGCAGCCAGAGCCACGTCCTCGCCTCGTTTAGAGCAGAGAGCTCCATATGTAAGAGCACAAAAGGCCGCCAGCATTAGCCAGTTGATTACATGCACGCTCTGAAGTCTCTGGGATGCGAGCCTGAGGCACTCGTAGATGCCATGCTTGGTCTTGGCCAGGTCGCTTGGGGTTCGTGTTGGCTTGGGGAGGGCCTTTTCAAATCTCATAGACTTGGAGGCCGGACAAGAGGCACCGCCACTGTCGGCTCTAGAAACATCAGAGTGCCCAATTGGTGTGACAAATTCACTCTGACGGGGTGAAGAAGTCGAGGTGTTCACCCAGCTTTTCCATACTTGTCTAACACCATCCGATGACAACGTCGAGGTTCGGGCGTTTCGCTCCTTGGCGATGGACACACTGTCCCTGAGGCGAGAGCGGAAAGGATGGAACTGATCGACAAGCTCAAAGAGAGAAGATGTTGTGCTGCTGCTGTCCTTCCGTTCGGGATCACCGCAAACCGAGTCGAGCTGATGGATCAGGAGAGTCATATTCTCGAAAATACAGACTGACTCTTGGACAATGTCTTGTTTCTCGCGGGCCGTCAACATCTTTTCTGCATCCAAAAGTCGTTGCTTAAACTCGCGTTTTAGGTCCTCGCCGTCCTCGGGTGTCTGGAAATGAAAGAACCTCAGGGGCATCGTATGTGTAGCATGACAATAGTGATCATGGTCGGGGAGTTGTTCGTCAGATAGGCCACTGGCTCGCTTAGTTGGCCTCGTGCTCTGCTGACAAGGGAGGGAAGTCGGCTTGATAGGGGAGGGTATATGGTTCCAAAAGTCATCCCCTGCCGACTCCAAGGTAGCTCTAATGAAGCGACCTCCAGCAAAGAGTGCCATGAACAGGATATAGGAGTAGGCCAGGAGAACATGGGGCCGGTGTTGGACTGATCTCTTGATGTGCTGAATGAAATCTCCCAAACGTCCATTCTGTTCAACAAAGCGCAGCTGATCTTCCACGAGGCTGTCTGACCATCCTGTTATATGTGCGATATCTGCCTTGAGGCGATCAGAGCGCATCAGTCCAGGAAGAAAAACATGCTGGAGGAGAGACTGCATTCTGTTGCAACCCGAGAGCCTGTGTTGATCAGAGGCAGGAAAAGCAGGCTCAGGAAGACCGGTATCGGGGCCAAGGGCGTCAGTTTCCTTGTCGTTAACGTCATTGGCCGGACTCGAATCTAGGATATCGCGCCATAGTGCCTCAAAGGTTATATAGATTGGCGTAATGTGGAGGAGTCCCGAGATATAGAGAGCAGGATCTTGAGCACGGGGAGGAAGCGCGAGCGGCAAGCGGGCGATGATGAGCTTGTTAAGCCTGGCGTGGATGCTCCTGGTGGCAGTGACGATGGACTCGGCTAAGGGACGATCATGATTGTTGTGAGGCTGAGAATCGTTGAGAAGATCATGAGTCGACGTCATGTTTGCCATAAGAGGGCGTGGGCTGGCTTGAGCCGCTTAGCCACCTCAGGGGATGGTGTTGCACCGCAGTTGAAGTGTCTAGACTATGCAGTGCTGACGGGCTGTTCCGAGAGATGATAGGTAGAAAGTGAATCAGAACTAGATTATCGATATGCGAGAGAGCGAGGCGTCTAAGAAAGTAAAAGCGTAGGGACGATAGATCGAGATTGATGTTGAGGTTGAGAGGAAGAGGTCGAGATGGATGATGGATGATGTCGGAGGAAGAATGGTTCGGGGTTAACGGTTCTTTAAGGCCTCGCTTGACGTTGTTTTTTCAACGTTGAACCCGTAAGTGAAGGTGCGATGCGATGAAGGTCTGGTCCTTCCCAACATGGATGAACATGTCGCCCCCTTCCTAATTCGAGTCTGATTCGTCGCCGCATCTTTTTTCCTATTTCGATTCACCATCTCATCTTCACTCCCATCACTTCGGACCAGGAAGACAATGACCCTGCGACCCATGACCCGGCGTGTAACAGAGACGCCCGCCCGGAATGCTTGATCGAGATCGAGGTTTTGGTGTCCCATCGACGACCAGCGCACTTTCAGCCCCGCCGTCTTAAGTGCGTGACCCGCTCAGCGGATCGCTCTGTTGGCGGGCGCCGCATTTCTGCTGCATAGAGGAGTAGGAAAGGAAGATAAATTTCGAGTTCGAGACCCGGAGGTCCCTAGATTTGTCCAGATACAGTTGTGTAAATTACAAAACACAGCTGAAGTCACGTCTTGTGTTCCCCAAGTCTAGACTCATCCACCATCAAAAGCTGTACTAGCAAACAAATACTGACTCAGTGAATTCCAGTTCACATGCCCATGACAGCTATTCACGCAGCACTCCTAGAATTTCCCTACCTAAAGCCAAGCTACATGGTACATATATACAACTTACATGCTGTATCTACACGTGTATGTAGTATCGAAAGCTTCTGGGAGCAACTATCGTGTGACCCCTGTTGCACATCTCCCGCCCGGTCCCCGCCCATTGAGATTTCCATCTCGGCAAGATCCATGTGACCGAGGTCGAGGCAATGAATGACTTTAAGGGTCCAGAACGCCCGGTCCTGGTGCGATCAACACTTGGTTGGTGAGTCGTCTAGATCGTGCATGTTGAATGGGACCCTGAGGTCGCTCTTTTCCACCACTTATAGTCATCGAACCATACTCCTGATATCCCATGCCCCGGTATCTTGCTGTGTTGAGAATCCTAACAGTGTAAAGTCATAAAGTCATCTAAGTGCTCCCTCTTCCATGCCCCCTACATCACATCACTTGCTGCCCTCTCCAGGTCATCATTCTTCTTGTTGTCCTCCACATCATGACTCTCGCGGCTTACCACAATAAAGGAAGCAAACACAACTGTTGCTCCTACCCAATATGTAAAGCTGGAGTACCGGCTGTACTGCAGCATCTCGCCGATCAAGGACAACGGGATCGTGAGTGACAAGCCCACAGTCACCACCAACGGGGTGGTCATGAGTAGTGCCAGTGCCCACGAGATGTCGCTGATGAAGGATGACACAGCATTGAACTAGGTAGGACAAGTTAGCAGGATGACGTGAATTGGAAGAGTCAAGTGAGCGCTCACAATGATGATACCCCAGATTGTAGCATCCGGAGGAAGTTCAAACTGATGCCAAGTTAGTGACATCTGACAGCGGGCAAAGAATGTGACCTACCGTTTCCAAGCCCGTCCAGTGCAGGATGAAGAAGAGAGGCCACAAGAGTATCAAGTTGAACACACCAACCAGTCCAAAGAACAGTTGCATGTCCACCTTGTCCTCATCGGGAACCCTCCTCTTCATCACTGTCACATATATGCCGTAGATAACCGCACTCAGAAATGCCATCGAATCACCAATGGCAATCTGCGCCGTCGTCTTGTGCGGGAACGATCCCCGATCCTCGTCACTTGTTCCAGACATGTCCACGGTCGAAATGAGTATGACACCGGCCAGCGATGCTCCCACGCCGAGGAGCTTGGGTGTCGAGAAGCGCTCGATTCCGAAGAGAGAGCAGAAAATGAGGGTCCACACGCTGCTTGTCGATGTCAGAATCGTGACGCTAGCAACGCTCGTGTACTCCAGGCAGGCCGAGGAGAAGTAGTTGGCGAGGAACCAGAGCATGCAGAACTCGAAACTTAGGACCGCGGTTTCGTGAAGTCCCAGCTTCTCATCCGTCTTTGTGTTCTCTGCGCTGCCGTAGCCCTCCGATATCAAACGTTCACCAGCTCCCTCGTCTTCGTCTTCACGCAACGTCTTTGTCCGAGTCGTACCCTGCCTGTAGTCGGCCCATAGCTGAGTCGCATCGTGTCGCAATCCACGGAAACCAGCCCTCCTAAGATATTGAAGAAACTTGGGCGCCAGCGAGATGGCAAATATCGAGGTATTGACGTATACGACAAAGAACGGCTTGTTGTAGGTTTGGTCGGCGAAAATGTACTACCAAAGCAATTAGCACCGGATCTCGGGGCAAGGCAACAGGTCGCCTACACTGGCGATAAAGTTGTAAAGCGTCCAGAGAAACACGGTCAGCATCAACAGTGCGAAGCCCACAGTCCGCCGAGCAACTCCGCCCAACCCTAGCTTTGCCCTCAATCCATAGCCGGTGGGAGACGTTGGTCTCGGTTCGAGTAGGGGACTCGTCGGGACTGCCACATCGTCTGTCTCGTCGTCGTGTACGTGCTGCCGTTCGCGTGCGTGTGTGCCCTCCCCCGATCGCGTCGACTCAGACCGCGACATCCCGAATGTCTTGTCGCGACGACGTCAAGATTACCCCAGACCGTTTGTGCGTAATCTCGGCCGGGATCGCGATAAGCGATGACGTTTGGCTGGCGATATCGGCTCGGCGGGTCGTCGATGGGGAGCACCGAGGTTTGAAGCTCAACTCAACACTGAAAGGATCAAGATATATATTACCGTGGGACAGAAGCTGGTGAAATGTCAGGGTCGTGAGCACGCAACCACTGGAGGCGGGGAGACGACTAAGACCTCCCATCACTTCCCCGTGCCGCGCCCCCCGCCGAACCCGATATGGTAAGTCTGCACATGAGTCGCTTGCGATAACACAGGGTTTGATCCGGCACCGGGGCCTGAAAGACCTCCCAAGTCAACATATTTGTCCAGGGTAGGTAGCTCAACTGACATCCGCTAACACCCCCTTCCGGCTATCCGCCTCGGTCAATCTGGGCCGCATTGTGAAGGCGCCCATCACAAACAGATTGAGCCCGGTTAGCTCAATCGGTAGAGCGTGAGACTCTTATGAGTACACAACTCTAAAATATTATCTCAAGGCTGTGGGTTCGACCCCCACATCGGGCTATTCCTATACGTTTCTTTTTTGCCATTCATCTCTGATTGTTTTTTGTTAATTATTGACAGCTTCACACGAGGCAGTTCGTTTCCAGGTGGGACATTATTCATGCTGTGTCAATGGAACTTGTTTCCCTATCCTTATCTTTACAGCCGTTACGGAGAGCAGATTGAACTCTGCATGAACTTTGATGAGGTGCCACGTTCATTCACTTCATGGCCAAGGGAGAAAACCAACTTGACTGCCTGAGTAGAGTTATCTCACACCACTCGTCGCTTACACCCACCATGAGTGTAGAAACAATACTGGAAAGAGTTCTGGGTCATGTTTCCCTACTATAAAGTCGCTGTTGAAATGACCTGGCTGCCAATAACCAACGCAGCGGCATACTAACGACGGGAGACTAAATTCAACAGGTAGGCAAGATCTACCCCATGATACATCACGAGTAAGTCGCCATAGAGTGTCGATCCTGAAGATGGACATATCCGATTACGTATCGAGTAAGCACAGGCCTTGTCTAGTGGGAGAATGCATCACCAAGCCAGGTTGCACGAATCCCATCATCTGGCTACCCAAGTGTAACTTCATGGGAACCTACTATCTTGGTAGAGTCACGCAACGTCTCATCTCCGCCATGCCTTCCCAAAGACTCAGAGGCACTTGCCATATTTCCCGTGGGATGGGACAGGCACCTGCCTACCTTCGTACTCATATCGACAGCCGATGTTTCCATCCTGAGCCCATCACGCAAGGACCTTCCGTGCCGTCTACTAACAGCGTATACCTACCTACCTGGGCAGAGAGTCCAACAACCTTTTTCATTTCATCATCTGTTGGCGGTTTTCTGATTCAATAGCCAATACCACACAAGTTTCATCAGCCACTACCAAGATTAACATCGACTCCATCGCATTTGCTTCATTCATTTCAGTACTCTTTGACCAGGCCAACACGGACAGGCATCACTTGCAACACTCGTGCAAGAATGGAGTTCCTTTTAGGACAAAATGAATCAGATGAGGTTTCTCTCTCCTTCACGAGCCAGTGTCATGATTTTCCTATCACTTACAAATTCTCGATTGCCCGTATGAAAACGGCATGCCCCAGAGGACCGGAAATCTTGGCCTCTGATTTGGGGGGAAACATTCACCTGGATGGCATGGATCCTTATGGCGAAGATGAATCGACAGCATTTCACATGATACGCAGTATTCTCGATGGGAAAAATGATATCTCCAGCAATCTGCCAGGACCCATCAACCCTCGAGTGTTGTTCTACATGTCGGAGCTGTACATCTGGCTTAGCAGGCCGATCTTTACTTTTGTCAGCGATGCAAAGGCCTAGGAGATCAAAACACATATCGCTCAGACAAAATCTTTTCTCCCGAGGAACACGATAAAGGTCATGATCGACGACATGATCCTGGGGGCGCTTTCTTTGAACCAAGTCCCCGAGTGGCCACTGCTGGCGATTGTGGCACAAAGATGCGAGATTCCAGGGCTTACAAAACAATGTCGTGATCTGGTGAGCCTCTTCTGCGGCGCTGCGGACACGTGTGTCCCTGAGAAACTACGGGGTGACTTGAGCAACCGAGAATGGGATTTCGTGCAGGATCTTGAGCTGGTCGGTAAGTAACCTATACATGCCTAAACATCCCTATGGTTAAGCTAACAAAAGATGCATGAATAGATGAACATGTTTTAACCATGCGCCGCGATTACGTCGACAGAATTTTTGAGGCCCTTCGCATCCTCTGTTTCCGACCTACTCCTCAGGACTTCCAAAACGCACTTACAGATATCAGCCGAGACAAACTTAACCTCATGGACATTGAACGTTCCGCCATGCTATTCGGCATGTGGCCATGCAACAAATGCGAGGGTATTCCCTCCACTCTCCTTCAAGAGGAGCTCGGGCAATATGTGCCCTGGTTTATACGTCCCGGATCGTATATAGGGTGTGTCGAGACTCTGGTCACCCTCCTCCGTCAAGTCGAAGTCAACATTCGAGTCCACAGGGATAGGCCAGCCTGCAACCAACTGGGGCACTTTTGCACATACCTTTTGCAAAAGGTTACAACCGAGCCGAACATCCCATAAAATAGCCATGAGCAAAGGCTTGGAAGAGGTACAATGAGACCAGACAGCAGTACCTATGAGGCCAGTCGCTGCGGTGGCGGAGGCGGGACAGATAGACAAGTTGTGTTAGACTTGAGGCCTTGACAATTGATTCTTGTTCATTCTTCATACGCTTTTCATATATTAACGTGAATACGCGACTCATGACTTGAGAACCATGGTTTCGGGTTCCATGCCCCTGCCCTTGACGAGAACTCCAGCCTTTCTCAAGATGGAAACGCAGTTCTGGACCACCTCATCCGCCACACCCTCAGTCTTGGTCGGGAACTTGACCGTCTTGAGCCACTCGCGGGCATCAGGCTCGGTGTAACCCAGGCTGCTCGAGATGTAGGCAACGGCCTCCTCCTGGTTGGCGTTGAAGTGGGCGATGCCCTGGTCCAGCTTCCCAAAGAGGTCACTCACGCGAGCATCCAGGCCACCCTGGGTCAGCTTCGTGGAGGCGACAATCTTCCAGCTGCTCCAGGGGGTGTAGATTTCGCCGACGCGGCGGATCTCTCCCGAGTCGTAGAACTTCTTGGAGGTGAAGTGCTCCCACATGAAAAAGTCGGCCTCGCCGCTGTTGACGGCGTTGCGGAGGTTCTCAAAGTTGTTGAGAACAACCGTCTCGGAGAAGGGCTTCTCTGCTGCGCCTGGTGTGAGCCAACCTTGCTGATCGGCCAGGACGAAGCCCATCACGTAGCTGCCGGAGCCGATGCGGGAGACGCCAATCTTGCGGCCGCTGAGGGAGCCGACGGATGTGATCTCGGGACGCTTTGCTCCTGTAGAGATGGCCCAGCCTGGGAATGTGAGTGCTTTTTCTAATAGTCTTGGATGGGGAGCCGGTGTTGAAGTGACTTACAGAGGGGTGTTTCAACATAGGTGCCAACCAGACGGTATCCGCCATCACCTTCAACGCCCTCCTTGCCAAGACCGGCAATCCAGCCCTCAGTCAAACCAATAGCAACATCGATCTCCCCGGCGCGGATGGCAGTGACCATGTGGCCGGTGCCGGAGGGGAAGGGGATCAGAGTGGCATCGAGACCAAAGTGCTTCTGAGCAAAATAGAGGGGAGTCGAGAAGTGCTCTGGCACGAAGCCGATGCGGAGAGGAGCTGAAGACATGGCTTGCTGTGTAAGAGGTCTCACAAACGAAAACTCGAGGCGTTTGTACAAGTTCTTGTAGCTCAATGGGTTGTTACGACTCGGGATGGAAGAGGACGGAGCGGCGTGCGGGGGTGGGGTAGATCGGGTGGCGACGGCCCCTCCGCCGCTGACGGCCGAGAAGCGGGAAGCGACTTGTAGAATGTGGATCAGGAGTGATTGATGAGATGCATCATAATAATCTCTCATCATTAAGGTCCATGCATCACTGGGATTGCACATGAATGGCTATTAGATCTATCAAGCAAGGGTACACGGATAGACGGAACCCGGGATGTTGCATTGCCTTGACAAACTGGCCAATGTCTGGGGTAGGACAAGGTAGGGCAGCCAAGCCAACATTGGCACGCCAGATGCTATTGTTCTGTTGCTAGAGCCATGCGACTTGGCACTGCATCATACACAGACTCGATATCTTTGCCATTGATGGAAATTCTCGTCTTCCGACTAATACTGACAAAATGAGAGACTCGATTCACGAGAGGTTACTACGTACGTACGCCCATCAAACATAATGTCGTCTCACAATGCTCAGCTCAGCTTGCGTGTCTCCGTGGCGTTGCTGACATGGCAAGCCCTATGCGCGGAAACAAGGGTCGTCCCAGGGATCTGAACGCGGTCTCTATTTTTACCCCTGGCTTTCAGGGCGGAAACTGAACTGTCACAGAGCTAAACCCGCTAATCTCTTCACATTTGTTCAACTTCAAAGCTTCGGGGCTTAGTCAACCGTTTGAGGCGCGAGCTTAGCTTCGTATTGTCTCGATGCACGACTCAGCCTCTCATCTTTTTTTCTCTCTTCCCTTCTTCATTCTTATCCATTAGCTTCAATCTATTCCTTCTCTTCTCTTCTCTTCTGTGCGCTGCACATTTTCCAGGGCGTCGCCCCGAAATCCATGGACTGAGCCACTCCTCATTGAAAACGTCACTCCCTTGTCTCGCCCCAGGATGCCACCGTATCAAACACCAGCCGTCGAGCTGGAACTTGAGCCCGAATATGCTCCAGATGTGCCTCTGCTGGATCTAGAGTCACCCGGGCTCAACGACGATGTCGCCAGCGATGTCAGCAGCCTCCATTCACACACAGAGCCGACCCCCAACTACCGATTCTCGCGATGGGGCATCCACTCGCCGCGGCGCATCGTCATCCTGGTCGCCCTCATCAAGTTCTCTGTCGTCTTGAGCGGCATGCTCTTGTTTTTGCCCTTTGCGCGCATTCTAGAGGATATGATGTGCCACGTTCACTACCAGGACACGTCTTCGGACATGATTGATGAGATGAAATGCAAAGTCGATGAGGTGCAGGCTAAGCTAGGGTACTTTTATGGCTGGAATAGCCTTTTATCCTCCATCGTTGGTATGCGTTTCCTCAACAAATCTACAGCTTCGGCATCTAACACAACCTAGGCCTCATGGTTGCCTTTCCCTATGGAATGATGTCTGACAAGATTGGCCGGAAGCCAACGCTGCTCTTTTCATACTCTGGCGTAGCAGTGAGCTTCCTCTTTGGCCCCGCGGCTCTCAAGTCGAGTCAGGATGCGCTGCGTGAGAATCCGTATATCCTCCTTTGGGGATGCGTGTTTCAGCTTTGTGGAGGTGGCATCCCCGTTATGCTGAATACACTCTACGCGGTGGCAGCCGACGTGAGCACCGAGCAGGACAAGTAAGTCATATTCTGGACTCATCTCGAGGTGTGCTGACAAGGTCCACAGAGCGAAACATTTCCTTTGGCTTACCTTTGGTTCGACTGCTGGTGGAATCACTGGACCTGTTATTTCAGGCATCCTCATGCAAAAATACGGTCCATGGGTTCCCATCTATCTCGTCATGGTCACGGTGCCGATCGTCTTGGTCACTCTCGCCCTTCTCCCGGAGACTCTGACTGTCAACCTCAAGAATCAGAAAGCTCAGGCCGATAGAGCTACACCGACCACCTTCAAGGAGCACATGACTCACGGGCTCGACGAACTCGTCCACTCTCTAAACATGCTCAAGAACCTTAGCGTTGTCATGATTCTCGTCACCTTCTTCATCCAGAACGCTCGGTTCGCAGCCTACATGACGATCCTGGGCCAGTATATCAGCAAGCACTTCAAGTGGAAGCTGGCCGAGGTCAGTCTGCTACTATCTCCTCTGGGAATCCTCAACCTCGTCATCCTCGGCGGCCTACCCAAGGTTGCCGATATTCTTGTGTCGCCCCGCTTTCGAATGACGCCTTTCGGCAAGGACCTGTTTCTGACGCGCGTGTCAACCGGTATCCTGGCCTTTGCAGCTTTCTTCCAAGGCGTGAGCCATAATATCGTCTTGTTCCTGTTTGGTCTCTTCATTGGGACATTCGGTGCCGCGGATAGCCCTCTTGCACGCGCAACCGTCACGCACTACGTGCCACCTGAATTTACTTCTCGACTGTACGCCTTGATAGGCATGATCGAGGTGATAGGCTCTTTTATTGCAGGCCCGGTCCTAGCCTGGTGTTTCGACCAAGGTCTGAAGAGAAAGGGATTTTGGATGGGCCTGCCGTGGTATTATATTGGCTTTCTCTGTACTCTGTCTTGGGTTGCTCTGTTGTTTGTTAAGCCGCCCAGGAAGCATTCGCGAGAGGACCTGGGAGATACTGATGAAGATGATACGGAGTACATGCCGGATGCTCCTCTGCGGCTTCAATAGTATACGAGCTGAGAGAAGCGCGGCTCACTAATTGACTACTTTCGATATAGAGTATCAGGCGTATTGACAGGGAACACATTTTATTTATACCTTGATCTTGGATACCCGAATAGACAATTACCCTGGAGGAGAACGCGTGCTGCCTTCGCTTATCACCCACCTTCCAGAAATGGTTCAAGAGGAACTTTTGTCGCTTCCTCTCGCAAACCGACCAAGGATAAACACTCGCATTATCTATTGGAGGGGAGTTTTTACGCCTTCTGCAAAAGGACTCGTCGCTCCTGTACATCTGATTAGCTGATGCTTGCATACCCTGGGCATGCCAACAGGCACATCTTTGGATCCCTGCCCTGCAATGCAGCCTCCGTTCCGCCTCATCGGATTCAATCTCCAACCTCAATTCTAACCTTTCAACCTTTTTATTCTTTATATTGTCTATTTGAACTCCATCTTTAGTCTTCTTCACAACTGTACGCCGCAGCAGTGCCGTGCTCCTCTCGTGATGGAGTCTTACAACTCCACAGCCTGTCAAGATGGCTTCCTCGGCCCCAGCGTCTGGACCGAGGGCTGTCGCGGCGGCTTCGACTTTACTCGTACGTAGAGAATTCCTTGATAGTTGCGTCTCCTGACACATTTTCAGTCTCATTCCAAGAGAGCATCATGGGCATCATACCCTCTGCTCTGTTTCTTGTCCTCGCTGGTCCTCGAGCTGCCTACCTCCTTGGATCCCCGGACAGGGCAAAGCGTCACGCGACTTATACGCCTAAACTTGTATGAACCTGCCAAGACTTTCATTCTGTATATCTGACATGGTTTAGATTACCTCTGCCATCTATGCAGCCTTGGAAGTGGTTCTTGTAGCGCTGGTGCCCACTACCAAGCATCTCAACACCCGCTTCTCGCTTGCCGCAGCCATTCTGAACCTCTTGGCCGCCTTTGCCATTGTCCTCTTGGCTCACATCGAGCATGTCAAGTCCATCCGTCCGTCTTTTCTGCTCACGGCCTATCTGTTTGTGTCGCTGCTTTTTGATGCCGCCCGGCTGAGAACCGAGTGGCTCATGCTGCTCAATCTTTCCTACGCTGCGACATTGTCGACTTCTGCAGTTGTTAAGCTCGCCGTCTTGGTTCTCGAGACTATCGAGAAGCGCAAGATACTCATCAACGCGGACCATGCCCCCTCGAAAGAAAGCACCAGCGGCCCCTTTAGTCGCGGGTTCTTTATCTGGCTCAACTCGCTTCTCTTCTCAGGCTGGGCTACTGTGTTGACCAACAATGACCTGCCTACAATCTACGAGAAGCTTTCGTCTGAGAAACTTGCACTTAGATTTGGAAAGGCTTGGCAGAAGGGTAAGTTGCCATGATGCCTTTGCAATCATGGACTAACACACTTTAGCAACTGTGAGAAGCAAGAAACCTTCCTTGTTTTTCACCACAATCAGGGTCCTGAAATGGGAACTTCTCAGCATCACGCCGCCTCGGCTTGCCATGATTGCTCTTAGCATCTCACAGCCTTTCCTCGTCAGCCACGCCCTCCGTTTCCTCACCATGCCGGCATCCGAAGTTACCATGAATCTCGGTTATGGCTTGATCGGTGCCTTTGCTTTGGTCTTTATCGGATCAGCTGTAAGTGATATCTGGGACCACGGGTGTTGATGGTAGCTGAACATGTTAGATCATCACGGCATGGTATGAGCACTTGACCTTCCGGGCTGGTGCCATGGTGCGAGGTGGTTTGATCACATTGATCTACAGCAAGATGATGAAACTACCCACGGACGACCTCAACGAGTCATCGGCTGTTACTCTCATGGGAAACGATGTCGAGACACTGACAGAAAAGCTCCATATGTTGCTAGTAGAGTCCTGGGCAAACACAATTACAGTCGGTATCGCAATGTGGATGCTTGCCGCTCAGCTGGGGGCAGTTTGCGTGGCACCCATCATCACAGCAATCAGTGTGTGCAACAATTCAGAGCATCATGGACATTGCTAACAAACAACAGTTTCTTTGGTACTCTCTGGTAGCATCGGCAAACTGATGGTCCCGCGTCAAATGGTCTATCAAAAGGCAACACAAGACCGCATCAACTTCACCTCCGAGGTGCTCAGTTCTATGAAGCCGGTCAAGATGCTTGGATACTCGGAGCGCTTCGGTAGTCTCATTGCACAGAAACGAGATGAAGAGATTGAAGTTGGCAAACGCTACCGTATGATAAGCGTTTACGCCAACTGCATAAGTATGTTCTCCCCCGTCCCGTTGATCATATGCTCACATGAAATTAGCAAACTGCAACATAAGTCTTACAGAGGCCACCACCTTTGGCGCATATGCCATTGCTGCTAAGCTCGGGGGTGGAGAGCCATTCTCGGCTGCTCAGGCAATCACTGCCTTGTCCATCCTGGGCGTCATGATGGATCCCCTGTCGCATCTTCTGGGTAACATCCCAAACTCGTTTTCTGCTTTTGGATGCTTCAAGCGGATTCAAGAATTCTTGATGCTCGAGGAGAGGGTAGATCGTCGCCACATTGACGACCATCTGAGCGGTCCTTTGTCCAAATCGTCTCAAGAAAAGACCGATACACAGCACGACGCGTTTGAGCTCAAGACTCTAGGAAAGATCGGAGTCGATGGCCCAGGAATCTCGATCCATGATGGACACTTCAACTGGGGTGAAAAGACTGTTCTCAATGGCATCAACACGGCCTTTCCTCGACACGAAAACGGGTCACTCGTCATGGTGATTGGTCCTGTTGGATCAGGCAAATCAAGCTTCCTCAAAGCCATCCTGGGTGAAACCACCTCTTCAGAGGGTAGAGTGTCTCTGAGTTCACCAGAAGTTGCCTTTTGCGAGCAGTCCCCTTGGGTTATGAATGCAAACATCCGAGCAAACATCATTGCTGAATCAAAGGGTTTTGACAGCGCTTGGTTTGACACTGTTGTGAATGCCTGCGATCTTTCGATCGATCTGGGTAGGTTCCCAGAGGGAGATCTCACTATGGTTGGAGACAAGGGGGTCAAGCTCAGTGGAGGCCAGAAGCAGCGGCTGGTGAGTTGACACTGACTTACCTGTGGACATCAGCTAACGTATCCTAGGCAATTGCTCGAGCTGTTTATTCACGAAAGCCAGTGGCCATGTTTGATGACGTCTTTAGTGGACTGGACAAGGTTACAGAACAGGCCGTCTTCAGCCGCGTCTTTGGAAGAGATGGACTTCTTCGAAAGAATGGAACTACTATTATCCTAGCAACTCATGCTGGTGAGTAGCCAGCAGGATTGATGACCTACGTACTAACTACATCCAGTCCATCGATTGCCAGAGTCAGATTTCGTCATTGCTCTCCACAAAGGGGGTAGACTGATCGAGCAAGGGACTTTCTCCGACCTACGATCCGGAGGGGGCTATGTAGAGAGTCTCGACATTTCAAGTCACTTTGATGAAAGCGACAGCAGTCCTTCGTCATCCAGTGATAGTCCTTCTGAGCCCAAGCGTTCAGAAAGCCAGCCTCAACAGCAGAAGGACGAAGCTGAACCCCCGAGCGACAGGAGCGTTTTTATGTATTACTTCAAGGCCATCCGAGGACACAACAATACCTTGCAGGTCTTTCTAATTGTCGCCCAAGGTGTCATTGCTTCGTTCCGATGTAAGAATTCAACATCTGGAGTATACTTCTACTTGCTAACCGCAGCGTCCCAGACGTCTGGATCACCTGGTGGGGTGATGGCAAAGGACGCGAGAGTACGGATGTGGGATATTGGCTGAGCATCTATGGTGTTTTGTCTCTTCTTGAAGGGCTCCTCATCACCATGGCTATTGCGTAAGTTTTAGAAACCTGGGAAAAGGATATATCGTTGACAATAATTTCAGCATGTTTCTTCTCATTGTTGGGCCGACGAGCGGCAGGACGCTTCACCGTCGAATCTTGGATGCTGCCATGAAGTAGGTATCTCTTCGGATCTGATTAACTTGTCTCTAATATTCTTTTAGTGCACCCATGTCATTTCTAAACAACAGCGAAGCTGGGTCGTTGATCAACAGGTATGAATCCCTGTATGATAAACTTGATACCTGCTAACAGCTCGCAGATTCAGTCAAGATTTGCGACTCGTTGACACGGTCTTGCCACTATCCCTATCCATCTTCCTTTTTGGTATGAGAATTATTCCTCAATTAGAACACAGCTAATAGTTTGTAGAGGTCGCCTCGTGCTTCGGAGCCGCTGGTCTCGCCATCGCCGCCGTCGGCTGGTTCGCCGTGTCTATCCCCTTTGTTATCTGCGTCCTCGTCCTGATCCAGCGCTTCTATGTTCGAACCTCGAAGCAACTTAGACTCTTGGAGTATGATCCCACAAATTGGCAATGGCTATTAGCACTCACAAGTTTCCAGGATTGAACACAAGGCTCCTTTGTTCTCGCACTTCCTCGAGTCTATCAATGGTCTCGCCACTATCCGAGCATTTGGCTGGATTCAACCGTATACCGACAAAGTTCTCCTCCGACTTGACGACGCGCAGAAACCTTCGTATCTCCTCAACTGTATCCAGCGATGGCTGACGCTTGTTCTGGACATGGTTGTCGCTTTCCTGACTGTCATTCTCGTCGTCTTTGCCGTTACTCTGCGGGAAAAGATCAACCCTTCCCTTCTGGGCATCGCACTCGTCAACATGATGCGTCTTGGAGCCAACATGAAGGGCATCATCCTATACTGGTCGATATTGGAGACTTCTCTGGGAGCCATCACACGCATCCGCGCCTTTTCCTCGGACGCGCCCAGTGAGCAGAGGCCAGGGGAGGACAGACAACCAGGGGAAGCCTGGCCAAGTACAGGGAAGCTGGAGGTCAAGGATCTGGATGTTCAATATGAGTAAGTCACACGAGAGTAGAGGATGGTATCGATACTGACTGGACAGACAAACCGCCGAGCCTGTCCTTCGCGGGCTCGCGTTTAGCATCAACCACGGAGAAAAGCTTGGGCTATGTGGCCGAAGCGGCAGCGGGAAGAGCTCATTCGTGCAGGCGCTGCTCAGAATGGCCGAGACGGTCAACGGCAAAATCACCCTGGACGGCGAGGATATCTCTGTTATTCCGAGGTGTTTGGTCCGTCAGCGACTCAGTTGCTTGACGCAGGATCCGTTCCTCTTCAGCGACACCATCAGGTTCAACGCTGATCCTTTGAGCAAGTACTCTGATGATGAGATCAGAAATGCTCTAGAACGGGTTGGTATTTGGTCCGTCATCCAGGCCAAGGTTGGCCAAGACAAGGATCCGCTCGATGAAAAGATGGATGAGAACTTTCTCTCCCATGGACAGCGACAGCTCTTCTGTCTCGCTCGGGCTTTGCTAAAGAGGAGTTCCCTGCTCATTCTAGACGAGCCCACAAGCAGGCGAGTTCTATTCTAAGCCACAGTTGTGGTCTCCTTTTCACTAACACTTGTACAGCGTCGATACACAGACCGACGCCAGGATCCAAGAGGTCATCAGATCAGAGTTCTCGGACTGTACCATAATCATGATCGCCCATCGCATTGATACGCTGCTCGACTTTGACAAGGTTGCGGTGCTGGATAAGGGTGCCCTGGTTGAATTCGGAGCTCCGGGGGAGTTGTTGGCTGATGAAGCTGGTGCTTTTACGAGGCTGTATCGCGCTGACAAGAGTAAGAGTAGAGCTTGAAGGTAGGATGTATGGTATGTCGCGTTTCTTAGCATTTACGGCTCGTGTAGTTGGAGATATTCAAGATGAAAGGCGCCGTGTATGGGTGGTGCCCACTCAAGACTTCAACCTCATACCTCAACTGACTAAACAAACATCTATTGATCTGAAATACTACTTGATGATTATGTAGGTCATGCTCATACATTTAAGGGGTTCATTCACTGTACGTGGTCGAGTATAAATACTCTGGCCCAGTGTAGGCCTCGTACATGACCCTGATAGCAACATCTGCAATGACTAAATATGCGATCCTCCCACATTAAAACCTTTCAGAGAGATTCCTGAAACTTGCAAACATGTGTCAAGGGTTCATATTCTTCGCCATATGTCCCTCCTGTCGCAGAGAGCACGAAGTAACAAGAGCCTACGCGCCCATGTGCACAGAAGCAGAGAACACCGCCAGACCGACGTATGGAGCATGCAGAGGGGGCGTAGCATGGACGTACCGACTGGTGGCTCCTCTTCCTTCTTGGCCGACCCGTAGGTACTGCTTCAGCTGTCGTCAGCGTCAAGCGGCGCGTGCTGCTGCGAGGCGTCGTCAACGACGGGCGTCCAGCCGAGGGAGAAGCTCTGGAGGGGGGCATGCTGGGTAAGGGGAATTTATCGAGACATCATTCCGCATGGATATGGCACGTGAGATGCATGCCTCTCATACCGGGCCGTGGCGAGGGTATACTCTCGGGTGGCCCCGTGATGATGGTTAAATCAACATTATTAGGAATCCTTCCGGGTCTTCTAAACTATATTCCCCTTATCAATGCAAACTCTCCCACTTTACTTCTGCTATCATGAGACGTGGCCTCAGCAGGAGGGTGAAGATTTTTCATGGCTCAAAACTGTCGGTGTAGTTGTTCTGTTTCTCTTACGGAATTGACCAGTGTTCGTGAACAAGACAACAATGCTACTATTGTTCTTGGATCTTTGTTTACTATTGAAATCATACTATCTATCCGTTTAAAAGTATTCAATATAGGAAACCTCTCGGTCAAACAAAGAGAAACTCTGAATGACGCCCTTTCGCTTGTAGAGAAAACGTCCTGATGAGGTGTCGATTCATTGATGCATGCAAGCGAACAGCTAAAGAGTAAATAAAGCCGTGAAATGAACAAGATGTCTACTCTACCGTGATTACAGAACGCCTCTCTATCATAGGGGAGAATATAAACAGCCCCATCTCTGTTCCTATTCACATCTCCTCATCCAACAATAATCAGTACATCACCACCTTCAGTCAGCTCCAACCATCAAACCCTCAAACCTAACAAACTCTCCGAAACCAAGACGCAAAGATGTGCGATTACAAGGTCTACAACAAGTACTGCGAGACTTGTCTCGAAGCTCGCCGGTCCCGCGTCGTTATCGACAGGTGCTCTCGTGCCATCAAGGCGAACACTGACGGAGCAAACTGCCCGCATGGATCGCTGCACCCGATGGCCTTCTTTGACCCTCCTTCTGACTGCAATGATTGCAGAATCAGAAAGGCCGGCAGGAAATAAGCCGTCATGCGGATCCTGAAAGGGATGGCAAACGAGCGTGACAGCTGATCCAGACCTTTCGGATTAAACATCATGGCAGCTTTGTTCCCCTGCTTTCCTTCTTGCATCACCGAGCTGGACTCTCACGGTTTCACGCAGGTTACCTTGGAGGTGCGCAACCGACTGATGAGCCATCATTGGTGAGTCAGTCCCTCTTGAGAAACTCTGCATATTTTGTATTATATAGCACCATTGCTTTAATTGACCTTGTTCATTGTTGCACTCTACTCAGCTGACCATTCACAGCCCGTTTGCTGTTGGTGAATGTCGGTTGTCATCCCTTTGTTCTTGACCAATGCTTTCATTCATATTTGCTCTCAACTATATATACCTCTCATCATGTCTGTTCAAACCCATTCCCATCCCGTTCATCTCGGAAAACTTGCTATATAATCGAGCCCCTTTCTGGAATCTTCAACCTCGACTTCCGTCACCACCACTTCCTGCAGCAAGTGTACCCGCGGAACTCGGCAGAAGCAACATGTGCCAGACGCTGGTTCTATACCGTACCTGCGCCCACTGCGACGTGCAATTTCGCCTCTAGGAGACGGCGAGGTTCCTTCCCGACTGCGACGGCTGCGGCACCTACGGACGAGGCGCCTGCAACGACGGTGTGACGCTGGCCCTGCAGCCTCACGCGGAGGAGCATAAGCGTACCTTTGTCTGCGACTCGTGCGAGACGCAAAAGCTCCGTCACAAGGTGGCGAGGTGGCTGTCCTGGGCGAGGATCTGGGAGTGGTAGATGGAGAAGCTCCCAAGTTGAGGCGAGTACCTAACCAACGAATGGCCTACGATGGCAGAACTGACATGTTGTAAAGCGCCACCATATACTAGAAGCGCTGTATCCGGGCCAACTGTGGGAGCGGCTTGTTGGGGAGATGGTGATTGACCCCTGGATCGGTTCAGAGACCCTGGTATTCTCCTGCACGAGCGAGGTCAGGGGATAACGCATAGCGTAATGACAATGCAATTAAGACTTTACTATCTGAATTATATTTCATTCGTGACATAAAAGACGACTATAACAGATTAATAAGTGCAACCCGTGGCCTGTCTTTTAACATGGTTGTCCGTCCACCAAATGCCCCTTTTCATGGTTCTCTTGTTGTCTTTTCTGATTGAAAAGACTGTAGATATGTCCTAAACACTAGTTCGTGACCCTCTTGGTTGTTCCCCCCGACATCGACTGAGCTGCTATTGACCCAATGCCTTTGCGTACGGTATTGGTCTAGATTTCGGTTGAAATCCAGTTCCTATACAAAACACACACAGCCAACTATAGAGCAACCGCCCATGGTTGAATGAGCCGAGTCGCTCACACACGATACCTCGTCCCGTAGGATTCTTCTCATGTCATGTCGATCAACGCCTCATGCTTGTTGATCAGCCGTCCTTCGTCGAGCCAGAAAAGGGCGCAACCGCATCCCTCTTGCAGATCGTGTTGCTCAAGGTAGACGAAGCCTCTGGGTCGGGCTCGGCTAGGGTCTAGATGCAATGGAGCTCATCATACCAGCGTAGTGGCGACGATTACCAATGGGCTCCACGTATATAGCATCGCATCTCAAGCAATGTATATAGTACTTGGGTGAAGAGTTGATAGTTTGAGTCGGCAAGGGTGTCCTAGGTCGGATCCGGGCCCATTGAGATGTTAGAAGCGTGGCAACTTCTGGATCTGGTTTCAGTTGCCAATCTTTGCTGAAATGATCCCATCGTCTGATCCTCCCTCCAGTCGGTGACAATCTCGCCACCAATGCTCGCGGGCCCGTTGCTTGGTCACATCTGTCAGGCCATCTGTTCCGAGCTGTTCTCGTTGCTTTGTTCGTGCCGTTCGGATAGTGCCCCGATTCTCTCTATGTAGCAGTATTCACCGCCGTCCAGATCGACAGTAGACAATGGCATCGGCTGACACGACTGATTTCTCCGCCCAACTGTGCGGTAGTCTGTGTCTCGCCTCCTTGGACAGTCTCAGAAGTGTGAAGCGAGTGTACGGTGAATGCTCGATCCCCATCTGATTTGAACATCGTGTCTGGCTACCCATCTGCTTCCCGGTGCGTTGTATTGTGGATCGCCTGAGCAAGTGCCTTGTCGATCTTTTGTAGAGCAGCCAAGAGACGTCCCCCCAAGGCATGCCAGGTTTTCAATATCTGCCTATAACTCGGAGAAACGGCGTGGCGACCGGTGGATTCATACACCAGAGAATCCACCGGAGAATGGTTGATTCATAGCCGCAAGGATACTTGGCCAACCCCAACCCATCATTCTAGTCGAGGCATAGGGTTGCTGTCCGCGCGGTGCTAGCAAAGGGGGTTGAACTAATGATGTCCTTGCTTGTATATATACATCTGTCGTTCAGCTGCTCTAGGTAGAGAAAGCAACTTGAGGCGAAGGGCGCAGGTTCTGGTGCCATCCATATTCTCCCTCGAATGATCTTGTCTTGTATCTCCATATAGCATCCACGAGTAGAAATAGAGGACGAATGACAAAGATTGGCAGCTGGGAGGTCTGGTCTGCTTGTCTTCCCACTCAAGAGAAGAAGCAGACTTGGCCTACCAGTCCAAGCAAAGAGGAGTTCCTGTCAAGATTCGACCCGGAAGTGTATGGCGATGAGAACACGGCGCAATCTCTGGGTTGACAGCCAGGTCCAGTTTACGGCCGGGCTTCATCTCGAGTTGGTAGATATATAAAGAATGATGCATTCCTCAACCGGGTTTCCGAACGGTCGGACTGACTTCTGGCCTGTTCCGCTCCTCTTGGCTTGTGAGGAATGACCGTGTGAGAGACGGGTTATTGTTGCGGATGCCTGAAGGTCTCCCTGACCGCTGTTGGGTCTTTCACCGGGTCACCCCTCGCGGCTTTTGCCCATGCTGAGCACACAGGCAACAAAGTTTCCGATGTGTAGGAGTGTGCCGGCGTATCGGAAATCTAGTCTCGGTGGGTATGTATATAAAAGACAAGGCACACGCGTAGCGATGTGGTATCATGTCCGAGGATTGAAAGAGACAGAGGAGGAAAAGATGCCTATAGTCGCTCGAGGATTCAGGATGTGTAACGCCGACTGCCCTCGTGCGAAAATAAATCCACGCAGTCATACGGACATCTCCACCCTGTGCCAGAGTGTATAGGCGGGAATGGGCAGCTTCGTCATGGCAGGTTTCCTTGGTGTTGGCCGGCAACACCCACGACATGGGATGGGGGAATGGTCCACCGAGTTGTCTGCTTAGGTCTCAGATTGAGAAAGCAAAGTAATGTTGGCCTCGGGACTGGTATATATAGAGAATATGGCCGCGCACCGGTTTCCTCACTCCAAGCTCTTCCCTCTTTGTACCCAGGCGTGTGCCAGCAAGGTCATCGATGAGAAGCACGAACTGAGCCACAGCATGAGGTGTGATATCAAAGGGATGGCATCAGACGCAAGGTTGCTGGCCACCATCTGCGGTTGTCGGGCTCTTATACATTAGATCCGTGTACTTAGTATGGATAGCCACCAAGCACCCGTCGTGCAGGTAGCTGGTGTTGAGCAGCAGTATTTTGCATGTACAAACTTGCCCTGCATAAACTCGTCCAGGATCATCCTTGGCCAGTTCATCATCCAGACTGAAGAGTTGAACAGTGTCGAGCGGCCGGCCATGTGCAGCGTGGGCGTGAAGTGATATATGGTGTGGAGGGCGGAACTTAGTTGTAAACCCTTTTGAGTAGCGCCTTTCTCGTTACCAAGGGACGAAGCGTTGTAGCTCAAGGCGAAATTGGTATATATGTCGTAATCGTGGTTGGCATCTTGGAAAGAGTGCTGTCAGGTTGAGACTGGGCCAAGGGGGTATTTATACTTCTCCCCAACCCTTCTTCACTAGTATCATCCTGTAAGCTCAAGTTTGTGTAGCATCCCAAAATGTCAAACTTCACTATATACATGTGGATTGCCACATTCAATACTGCAAGTTTGTTCAAGTATTTGCTATCAAAACAGCATCATGTATCATATCAATGCTATCCAACCCCTCTTGAAAACACCAAAGTAAAACGCCCCCAATGATTAGATATACAGACTGACAAACCGGCTTGTCTACTCCAGCAACAGTATACAACTCCATCTGCATGTTTTTACCAACTGCTTGCTCTTTCCAACAACACTCGTCTTTTCTTAGGGTCTTCACGTTATCGTAGCATGTATGAGAGATCTGGGAGGTTTCGGAGGATACTAGCAACTACCTCGTCGTCTTTGGAGGTGTCTTCTTCTAGCTGTTGTCGTGGAGGAACGGGAAGCGACATCGGCCGAGGCTTTTTCGGCAAAGTCTGAGCCTTGACAGTCTCCAATGGTTTCGACACGGGTTCCAGTTCTTGGCTTGCAGACATGCTCTCCTTCAACGGCGACCTCTCCCTCATTGGAGAGGATGGGTTGTTCCCGCCGCGAAAGAAATCCATGTCCCAAGAACCCCAGCCATTCAGCTTGTTTGTGTTTTCAATTGGTGACCTTGCCTTGTTCTGCATCAGATTTGCCGAGGCCATGACGTCCAGTGATGACCGGGGCAAGGGGCTCAAGTCGACCGTGGTTGACCTGGAGTGACTGATCAAACCCTGTACCGGCGAAGGAGTCAGGTCAACTGTGGTCGATCTGGAGTGACTAGGCATCAAGCCTTGGCCCGGCGAGGCGCTCCAGTCGACAGTGGTATGCCGAGAGTGTGTAGGCATGAACCCCTGGGAAACAGGTTCGTCAAAAGACGACCGATCGTTGTTCGTTGTCTCCTCCTTCGGGGCATTTTCAAGGATATCATCCGGAGGAGCTGTAGCCGTGATTGAAGGTTTGCTAACGTGCCCCTTCTTGTCCTCCGGTTTGGCATCCACAATTGCGTCCAGAGATGGAAATGTCCCGTTTCCTTCGCCAGAAGGTGAGGAAACCATGTCGCCCCAATCATCATCATCTTCCTCATCTCCCCACCCCGCATTCTCGGGCGGTTGTGCCAATGGTGATGTTGGATATGTGATTGGTTGAGAGATGGAGATTGGTCGGGTTGTAGCCTGCAGTGGCGTAGGTATAATAGGAGAGGGCGGCTGAGGAACCTGAGGGGAAGTTGGCGATGGTGGGGGCTGAGATATAGAGAGAGGACGGGTAGTAGGTTTGATAGGTATAGGTTTGATAGGAGATGGAGGTCGAGCAATAGCTGTTGGCGATCTTGCAGGAGCTGGAGGAGGCTTCGCTGTGACTGGTGATTTCTTGGCAGCTTCCACAGGAGACGATTCTACGGCCGAACTGGGCTCAGTAATAGAACGCTCCGAAGCTGGAGGCGGTATAGCAACAGTTGACGAAGGAGTCGCACTGCTCCCCCATCCAAACGTCGCACCAGTCGGTGACGCTGCCGTTCCTTTCGAGTTGACCGACGCATGTCTCGAGTGGCTCTTGCGCGCCAGCAGCTCTGAGATCTCAACCGGCGGCGCCGAAGAGTCCCAGTTAAAGATCTTTCCACCCGCAGCACCACCTCTCCGGCCAAGCACGACACGTCCCGTGATGGAGTCCTCCTCCATCCACCGTCTGACGATACGGATGGCCTGCTCGCGCACCTGCGAGTTGCCCCAGCCGATGCGCACATAGTTCTCGTCGTCTCCCAGGTTATGCTTCCGGATCGAGCCGAATCTAGAGATCTGGTACCAAGCCTTGCGCTCGGATATCGAGGCAAACGTGTCATCGATGATGACATCCGGTACTGGCTCGGGGGTTGGAAAGGATGCTTCGACCGAGGGGAAGAGGCTGTCCAGCTTCGACATGTCGATTGAGAAGGGTATCGAAGGTCGTTTTGGCCGTGGCTGTAATATCTCCTGGGGTTCATCGTGGGTTGTAGTTTCGACTATAGGGAATTTTTCCTTGGCCTCTTTTCTTTCTGGTTCCTCCGGTATCTCCTCATGGATGGGCGATTCAAAGTCAGACCAAGAATCAGACTCAGCTTGAGCTTCATCCTCCTCTGTCTTTTCTGTTACCGTTTTCTCCTCCTCTGTTGTTTCCTCAATAATCTCCGTTGATGCTTCACGGTCTTTCGTTTCCACCTTTGTTTCTGGCTCTTGCACTGGTTCAAATTCAGGTTCCGGCTCTGCTCGCTCCACGACCTCAGGCTCAGGCGCCGTCTCTTGCACTGGCGACCCGTTGCTCGACGCCTTTCGCATCGACGGGTCGATAGGTGAAACACTATGGCTTCGCTTGGCCATATCATCGTACATATCCACCAACCCCTGAACCTTATTCGACGGCTGGCGCAAAGGAGTTGGTCGCGTGCCGCGTCGCAGAGCCGGTCGAGGTGCTCCATCTGGTGAGCCCGGTCGGCCATCATCACTCGGCATCGGACTCAGACTCCTCATAGACGGAGCCCGGTCAGGTTGTCGCCAGATATCCGCCGTGCTGTCCTTCAAATCGCTCAGGGGAGGAGGCGTCCGCGCCACGACTCTGGCTTCGATCGGTCGCAGCCCTTCACCAAGACTAATCGCTGAATCCCCGCTCCTCTCCTCCTTCCGCACCCGCACCGTCTCCAGTATTGTCAGGTGTCCCCATGAATCCGGCCCTGGCCCCGGCGATGGAAGCCTCGAGCTGGCCGGACTACCCCCTATCGGCCGCAACCCAGGACTCCTCCCCCATCGGGGACTACTGTCCTTGCCAGGCTCAGCCCAGCCGCCCCAGGCATCGTCATCGTCCATCCATGGCGTGTGAGCAGGCGAGGCACGCTGGCTGTGGTCTGGGGTGAAGTGCGCGTGCGGCGGCGGCGCGGGGAGATCTATCTTCGGGGGCGAGTCGTTTGTCCAAGGGGAACCCCATGGATCCTCCATGTTGGGCGAGAGCACATGTCGCGCGGCCAGCGGCAGGAGTGTGTGTCGAGAAGAGAAGAAGCGTCAGAGGTGAAGGTTATTGTGTGTGATTTATCATTGCGCAAAGGTGAATCGGCCAAGTGTTTCGAAGGTGTTGGGAGACGCAACACGTCGAGTCGAGTTGCGTAATCGCCTAGTCGATGGTAGGCAACAGAATTTGTACGGTTAGACGCCACAAACAAATAGTGGCTTGAATGCAGTTCGTAGGTTGATGCAGAACCAAGCGAGTGATCAAGGACGTTGTTGTTTTGACTTCCAAGAAATGGAATGGGAATGGAACATGTTCCAGTTTCCGGGGCCTTCGCGGGTTCCGAATCTTCAGGGGCGCGTTCCCCAGGAAAGAAGGTTCCAAATTTGGCCCCGCCGCCTCCGTGCATCCCGGCCGCCCGCCAACGCCAAACCTCCAATGACATGGCCCAATGACATGGCTCCTTGTTGAATGAATTGACCTTGATCTCACCATTCATCAGGGGCAATTGGATCTGTGAATATCGCCAATTTGTAGTATTTGCATCCGCTTCTAACACAAGGGTATTTATTTGTTTGTTCGATGTCTATCGCATACACTGTCAGATACCATGACATCATCCCTCCGCCTTCAAATCAACAAGTCCCTGAACCAGCCGTTTCCCCAGTAATTCCATGAAGCAATTCCGTACAACCCCGACACTCCGTCGCTAATATTCAGTCAAAAATTTCATGTCGTTCCATCCATTCTCCCAGCCCAGGTTTCTTCACGAGACAATCTCGTGGCCGTGCTTCAGTGCCCACTCCTTGGACCGACCCTTGCCCGTCTTCTCTGCCACGAGTTCGATCGTGTTCTTCACCTCTATTCGAGATACGTGCTCTCGGAAAAGGTGAAACACAAAGTCAATGATTCCAACTTTGGATAACGCCTTGTTGTCAAGAATTGCCCGCTTAACATCATCCATGAGCTCTGACTTGACGAGCTTGGGCGCATCGCCGCCACTTCCGTTGCTTCCACTGGTCATTGCTGCAAATGCATTGGTAGGTGTTGGTGGAGGAGGCATCTTGGCTCCGCTCTCGGCAACCTTTGTAGCCTTGGTTGTCTTGGTCTTGTTCTCTGGCTCCCAGTATTCCGTAGAGAATGGATCAATGCCCCATGACTGCGAAAGTCCATCTACACTCAGTCAGCATCTGGGTTTGGGTTAGTCCAGACATGCACTTACCATGCATAAACTCCATCTTGTGCTCGTAGACAACTTGATTCGCCACAACGTTCCCATTTTCAAAGCATATCCCAGTGCTTTCCGGCTCCAACGTGTTTGCAAAAAGTCGTCGAGATAGACCAGCATCTTCAGAGTCATCGAGAAAGCCCTCCATGTCGTCCTCATCATCCAGCTCCTCTTCGTCGTCATCAACGTCCAGGTCCTCGCCTTCCTCCTCCTGCCACTCGGCTTCCGAATCATAATCGTAATCCAGAGGCAGTCCTCTTCTCGTGGGCTTGCGAGCCAGTTGGCTCATGTTGCCCTTGCCAAGAGCAAATGGCTTCAGAGTAACAGTTCCGTAGTAAGGGGGCCGAACATCCTGTGAAAAGGCAATCACCTTCATCGGGACATTGGACAACTTCTCGCGTGCCTCTCGCATGATCTTATCGGCGTTGTCCGCTCCAGAATTGTCCGACTTCTCTGTCTCCTTGTAGACGTGTTCCATGATGTGACTAACAGGATGATGGAGCCTGCCTCGCTTTGGGGGTTTGCCGGGCAAGGCAAACAGACGCACAGGGTCGAATGAAGTGGCATCTTGCAGGTCCTTAGCCCGCTGACCACCAATGCATTCGTCCAGGATCTTTGACTTGACTTGGCGTGTTTCGGCGTCCATCTGGGGCCCGAGGGAGGCCACTGTCGTGCTGTCCTTGATGAAGAATGGCTTGAACAACTTCTCGTACTCTGACTTTGACACCTGACTGACACCTTTGACGGGGCTTCCGTCTCGAAATGTGCCGTTCTTGGCGCTGGCACTGTCATCAGCCTTCTTAGGGGTGTTGGAAACCTTGAAGAAAGAGCCGAGTTTCCGTTGCTGACGAGCCTTCTTCTCTTCCTCCTCCTCCTTTCGCTTTTTTTCCTCTTCCTTTTTCTTCTTTTCCTCATCCTTCTTCTTCTTCTCCTCGTCCTTCAGCTTCTTTTCTTCCTCCTTCTGGCGTTTCTTCTCCTCGCGCTCCTTGGCTTTGGCAGCCTTTTCAGCCTCAGCCTTGGCTTTCTCGACAGCTCGGATGGCAGCCTTCTCTTCACGCTCCTCCTTCTGCTTGGCGGCCTCCTTTTCACGAGCCTCCTTTTCGGCCGGAGTCAACTTCTTTCGCTTCGGTGGGTTCGCTGGCGACTTCGATGCGGATCCAATTACAATTGGCTTTAGTAACGACTGGTTCTTGACCGGCGTCTGGGGCGAGGGGGATTTGCGGGTGGGAGTGCTACTGCCGGCCTCGGTAAGATCTGGTGTCGCCTGTGAGGTGGGCTGACTGCCTGTTACAGCGATGGAAGGTAGAGCTATAACAAGTCAATATCTCTGCAATGATTAGTATTATGATACGTACCGCATTCCCCCTCGGGCTGGCCTGAAGCCTGCATCTTAGTGTCTTCGGAGCCCTCCACCTTGACAGATTCCCCTGCGAACTCATCATGGCTTCTCTTGCGGCCCGTAGCCTCGGTCTCCTGAATATTCATAGACACCTCCAAGAGAGCCATTTTGAAACGACGGGAGCCACGCAGCTCAGTGGTGGTGCGGGTGTGTCAGATATCGTATCGGTGAGGCGTGGTGCGGAGCGTGACGGATGCGGTCGCAAGGAGGCAGGTTGCTCTGTGGAAATCGTCCAAGGCGACAAATCATGAAACAAGACTTTGATGTTGATTTGTCATGAAGAAGACGAGAACAGTCATTTAATTCGACCAAGAGGCTCTCGATGCGCTGAGGCCTGGTGTTGTGTCGAGGAATTGAAAGAATGTCGCTGAGCGTGCACGAGATCCCCCCAAGTTTGTTTGTGGCATGAAGCATCCAGGTTGCGAAGGGGAGCCTGGACCCTCTATCGGGTCCCCAAAAGCTCAAGGGAAAACGCGCCGACGCGTTAATTTGGCGCCACATCCTGTACATTTACGCGTGAGCGCGCAGAGTGGAAAGTGCAAATGTGGCTTGCCGGGTAATCTACGGAGTGCTGCGCTGCGACCTTTAGGGGCTATGTGGCTGTGCGCACTCCGCGCTTGCGGCTAGTGCGCTTGGCATTTTGGCTTGTCAGAATCTTTCAAATTGCCATGACGACAAAGATGGGGATCGGGGTGACGTCGAGTTTCGCTGACCCCCTCGAGAAGGGACCCGAGACAGCCTGGGGCCAGTGATTGGGCGCTTATTGCCGCCTGGGCTCATGTCATAGAAGGATCAGACCAGACAGTAACGTCACCTTGCACCGACATGCAAAACAGTTCCTTCAAAGGATGATACGAGAAGGTCACCGGCGATCAATGCATTGATGACCCGCATGCAACTCGAGTCCACCGAGCCTCACGGGGGGCTATGCCTGAGCCATTGTTTCTTTGTTCCCTCCAAAGTCTCCAACGAGACTCGGGGGCTGACTTCTCATTAAGCATACTTTTCTGTGTCTTGAGTCCTGGCTAGAGAGGCATCTTTCAAACATTAAAAAAGCCCGTCAACGACAGTGGAGGCCCTGCTCCGAATACACACACTTCATTCCATCAAAGAGGTGGAGACATGATATAGCGAGAGATGTGAAAAGGAAGATTCGTTGGGGGGTATCTGAACCCTTAGAAGCGACAGTGGGTTGTGAGAAGCCAAACGATAGGTAGATAGTACAAAGCAATGCTAGAACGCCGACTGATGCAAATCCACCCTTCGATCCGAAGTGTGATGGTGTGTGTTAACGAATGAACAACATAAGAAAACCCTTTTGCCCAGCCTGTCGTGACATGATACATGAACTGTCATGGCCGAATAGTATATATCTCGTCCAAGTAGAACGCCCCTCTTAATCGGGGTTGGCGATGAAGAGGCGTCCGGATGTAAGTGTTGATGTTCGCTCGTCGACACTTCCACGTCTCCTGAGCTCATCCGCCGATTTTACGCTCTTTTCTCTAGTAAGAGCCGAGTGCATCAGCGAATTGGCAGCCAGTCTCGGGGCGTTGCCCAGCTCGCCCACGTTGTCGGCGCGCTCGGCGCTGCTGCCGCTTCTCGTGCTGCGAGCCTTGCCGCTTGCAGCGTCGTCGACGATATCCTCGGGCATAGTCTCCACCAGGCTGCCAGTGCGCTCGGGGGTATCACCGGGACTCCATCGCCGGCCGTGCTGGCTGCCCATTCCTCCAGATGATCGATATGCAAGGTTTCTGCGGCTGCTTGCTGTGCTGCTCCGTCCACTGCTACCCGTCCTACGGTGGTGCAGGCGGGTCGTGCTGGGTGTGTTCTCGTCGTCACTACTCTCAGCCTCCACCTCGGTGGCGCTCAGCCGCATGGGAACTCCTCCGACGCCGACGTGGTTCTCGCCAGGTGCGTAGCCAACCACAGGTGTCTTTCCGTGTCGAATCTTGGGGATCTTTGCGGCGACCTTGTTGGTGGTGCTGAGGCCTGTGCTGGTTCGTCCGCCGGCACCGCCGGGGCCGTAGGAGCTGCCGCCGCGGGCTCCACCGACGACCTCGAGGGTGGCACGCATCTTTGCGGCACGCTGCTGGGCGAGCATCCTGGGGTCTTCATACTGGGCGCGATCGCACCAGACGGTGCCCTTTTGTTTTCGCAGGAGCGCGACATAGCTGGAGGGCTGGGGACTGGCTCCACCGGAACGGCTCGAGGTCGAGCGACGGAGCTCGCTCTGTGACGAGGTGCGGTATGCGGCAGGAGGTGGGACGCTGCCGACGCTGCTAAACGTATTCACCGACGGCGAGCGGCGGTTCTGCATGGGATTGGGGCCCGGGTGGGCGAGGTGTTGTGTCTGGAACTGCATGGGAAAGGTGTTTGACGAGGTGGTTCGTGATCGTGAGTGTCCATAGGCGACGGTCTGGTCCATTGGGCCTCGCATGGCCTGGGGTTCCAACATGACCTCGCGGCGACGTCGAGGGGGACGTCGAGTTTTAAGGTGCTCGCGGGTTCGCGGGTCGTGGCGTGTTACTCGACAGTAGGGAGGGTTGGCCCCGTCGGGCGCGGCGCGGAGCGGCAGTAGTGTCGAGGGTCCGAAGTGCCAGAGAAGCGAGAGAAGGAGAGGGAGCCGAAAAGTGAGACTGTGCTTGGTAGCGCGCCAGAAGAAGCGGGGCGCAAGTTGGAGCCAGAGACAGAGGGCGGTCGAGATGGACGTCCGGGTATAACTGACAAGGGTGAGAGGCTGTGAATAAGGCGGGATAGATGCTCTGAGATGAAGAACTTGGTGTAGGTAGGTGAATAGGTATGTAAAAAGGTCGAGGATGGGAGGAGGAGGGCAGAAGTCGATGGTGGGCAGAGGCGTCAACAAGAAGGATTTCAGTCACTGGTGAGAGTGGGAGAGCCGCCTAGTCGGGCAGTCCAACGTTGCATGGATTCATAGGTTGGGGTGTGGGTAGAGGGCAGCCCGGTGGGTTAGTGGGTTCAGCGAGCTAGTGGGTGGTCGCCTGCAGGTGGATCACCGACCGCTAGCGGACACTCTGCCAGGCCTTGCGCTTGCCCAGGCTGGCTTCAGCGCCTCGTCCATGGCATCAAACAAATGGCTCCAGTTGTCGGCTATCCAGACTGGTAGCTAGAGCCGCTATTGCCCTGTGGCGCCTCCCAACTATGATGTAGACCGTGGACCGTCGAGTCTTGGCCCTGGCTTGGCCCTCCGACAAAAGGTTCCAGCTGCTTGACAACGTACAATTCGAGCACCTCTCCACGGAAACGTATCAAGACAACACATCCCCCTGATGATACCTACCTAGTAAAAAGGAAATTCCTTGCGAGTGAACGTGTTCCGTGAGAATGTATGGCTTGGAGCAAGGGAGCGGAGCGGCGTGTAAGAATGTGGAACCTGGGGCGCTCTTTGGATTGCCTCACTCTTGTTACATCCGGTCAATGCAGAGAATGGCCTTGCCATGGCTTCTGGGATTTCCCCTCGTGCTCTCCCTCGGTGCTTGGGTCATTGCTTTGTCTGAGGTCCAGCTCGCTGGCAGCTTAGCTTCGCTTCGGCTAAGTATGCTGGTCCATGCTCATTGCCCATTAACCTGTCACAGCATCGCGGCCTCTTCCTCGATGCGACGACCCCCAAAAAAGCCAAGTCAGCCCTGGGCGGCCCAGCTGAAGCCGCACCACCGAGGAAGAGCCTGGCCTGGCTTTGGCGCGGGGCCCAATCAAGCGTGTTTGTCGTTCGTGATGTCATGCTGGCCCATGGAGCCGAACAGGTGTGTTAGCACGCCGGCCCTAACTCTCTCCTCCCGTAGGGCCGTAGCCGCTTCTGTTCGGAAGGTTTCCTGCCCTTTGCCATTTTGGCTGCTCCGGTTCTAGCCTGGCATTGGTAGATAAGCGACCGACAGATGGATGCGACAGACGAGCCCGGCGCGGGTGATGACATGACATTTCATTTGCGATTGGAGTCTTGCCTGTGTCCTCTGAAACTCTCTTGTATCCCCTCAGACAGACTCGCTCTTAATGTCACATCGCATTTCACCTTTTTCCCATGATCGGCCAGCTCGGAACTGTGACTGGTCCCAGACGCACTCTTCGCCATGGGCCTAGTCGAGTCGATCCCCGGTCGCCCCAGCACCCCTGGAACCGCCTCTGTCCATCCATCCCACCCCTGCAATCTGTAGCGCGCTGACCATTGGGTGCGTCAGAAGCGACCAGCAGCCTGTCGGGACGGGTTCGCGGCGTGCTGACGAGACCGACAGTCAGGGTGAGGTGAGCGCCTCGGACCAGCGACCCCCAGGAGCCGCGCCAAGCACAGCCCTTTTGTCCCTTTCCCTTCCCCAAGCGCTATGGTGCACCCTTAGATCCAGAGATGCGAAGTGGGGTGGGTTTTGTCAAGGATGGAGCAGAACGGTAAAACGGCAATCCAATCCAACAAGGGCAAAGGCCAACACAGAGAGTAGAAACCTAGAATCGGTCTCGAGCGCACCTGGCGAATCAACCTCGTTTGTTGTTGTCGCAATTGTTCCGAGTCTCCATACTATGTATGTAAACATCAACGGCGGGCTGAAGCGTCTCAGAAAGGTTCAACGGCAGCAAGCTTGTCTCGAGGAAGCTTGTTCCAGCTGCAAACTCCCTTCACCTCCTGCAAGACGCAACGCAGGAATCCAATTTCAATCAGAAGAAAAAGGTTTCGGCATTCTTGTACCGCATATGTTTCCCACCCTAAGAATGCACCCACAAGGGTGACACGAGGGGAACCGGCGTGATCCCCCCTGTGTAATACGGTCCCGGCACTTTCAGTTGGTACACAAAGGCCAGCCACGCCCGCTTGGCACATGTAGAAAGGCTAGGGATGACCTTTCTACCGGTGAGCTGAGGGCTGCGCGGTAGGTATGGTGATTCATTAAACCACGAGCCCAGGCTCGCCGCCCTGAGATGAAGGGAGGCATCAAGGCACGCCTTTTGAAGCTTCGAGTCAGCCAAAAGCCAATTACAGTCTCTGCTGTCAGCCTTTGACCGTTGACAAAATTACTACTCTCATCTTCGCATGTGATCCAGAGCAAGTGTCTTGAATTCAATTCCCCATGTGTATCAGTCAAGTTCCCCCCCAACGAGGTTCACAAGACCCATCTGACCCCTAGCAAGTAACTTTCCTTGACTGAGATCCGGTGCAACCTGTTCACCGCGCCGTTCCATCCCCATCAGCAACTGCAGGCGGCCACTCAATCGGCCACCTGTCGCTGTCGCTGTCCGGCCCGGGACCGAGATTCAATTTTGGCGTAAAGCCATATGCGAGTCAAGAAAAAAAAAGTTGTTCTCTTCCCCCCTCTCTCCAGGGATGATGGCCGTCATGATGAGTGGCTTTCACACTAACATGCCAACTCACGGAGTAGACGAGACGACTCAACTGCGGGGAACCAGTCGATATAGCTTCATGGCACGATTAAGATAAGCAGGCCAGCTCAGCCCAGTCTGGCTGCTTACAGCAGTCACTTCCTACAACGTAGTAGCGAATAGGTATGCCTGCAGTAGCAGCACAACCACCCCTTGCTCGGCCCATGCGTGGAGTTCATGTAGATGCACCTCCATCACCATGGCACCTCGATCAAAATGGGAACGTCTTGTCCTAGGCCCCGGGGTATTGAAAGGGCCACCCCTTCCGATGGCCACATGGTCAATGGACTGATGTGTGTGTGTGTGTGTGTTTTCGAGGCCTGCTCTTTTCTCTTTTCCCCCACTTGCATATTTTTCTCTCTTCTCTTCCTCTTTTTCGCTCCCAGCCCTGTCCAGCTGAGCTCCTCCAAGCCCAGTCTTGGCTTTTTTTTTTTTTTTTTTTTTTTTTCAAACTGCACCTCATGTCGCTTCGTCGGGATTGGACTGTCTGGTGCCGTGCCTGCAGGATGGGTTTGACACGTCTTTGAGCCTTTGCCTTCCCTGTCGTTTGGCGTCTCTGACCTTTCAGCCCACCAATTCAGCTCCGTCCAACTCCGGGGGATTGGGGACGGGAACTACAGTACCACACTACACTACCTACCTTCACCGCACGCAGCCAAGGATGAAGCAGGTGACCAGGGTCGAGTTTGTCAGAGTCGGAGCTCCTCAATTGTGGATTTGTCCATGTACCGTACTCCATGGCTTCATCATGGGGATGGAGTGACTTGACGTGCCATTCATCAGATCATACTGCTTCCAGCAATTCATCCATGTCATCCACCAGTAGATGCATCGGGCAGTGGATCGGTCAATCCCAAGCTTCGGAGCCAAGGAAGCTTTTTTGGCAAGTGAGGAGGAGAAGAAAAACCCTTGGTCGAAATCTTATAGAAGGTTCTGTTAATCGCCGAGTGGACGGTTCAAAAAAACCTGTAAATCAACCCCCAACTTGAGCCCCCCAAGACTCGAGAGCAGCGTCATCTCACCGTCAACGCTACCTGACACGGCAGAGCGTTTCCATTTCCAGGCACGTCTGTTGAGATGGCGCAGAAACTCCCCCATGTCATGGAAGGGCCCAGAGCTACGGAAATGTAACTCTTTCTTCCCTTCTTGTTCTTGGCTCTCTCCATTTTGACTTGCAAACGTATTGGCAATCTTGCCCCGGTTTCTCGCCTACTGCCAAATCCCAGTTGCATCCACCTTGTAAGCGCGCATCTCCACGTGGGGCATGATTCGGCCATCGCCGTGGGCTTGCTGCAAGTCCGAACCTGTCTCTGCTAAAAGCAGAAGCGGAAGCAGAGGCAGAAGAATGGAGACCATGATTGTCGATGCAATGCACATCCCATCCCAGGTTACACCTATGATCCCAGGCCTGACCCGAGGACCGGTTTGTTAGCCTCCAGATCAGGCTATTCCTCTCAAGTCGCAGTAAAGACAAGTTCCAAGGAACAAAAGACACCAAAAACCCCTCGTCTCATCTCAGGTCTGTTCGAATCTGGCCCGGGATGCTTGCCTCCCGAAGTTCTGGAGCGGTCCAAACCTCGAGGGTGCCCCAATGGGTTGGTCAAGCTCACAAAGCCCTTGGAGCTAACTCAGCCTTAGCAATCTAGGTACATCACCTAGGCGTAATATACGGCGAGGAAGACGCTACTCATTGGTCCCTGCTCCGCCAACTTTTGTCTATCGCACATGAAAACCACGCACGGCAAGGGGAACAAGCAACCAACTTTGTATGTATGTACATGTGCCTGAACCTGAACGGCTTTTCCTTGCTTTCCCGCTCCCACCACTTTCTCGGTTGTCTCACCAAGGGTCAGGGTTCCGCAGAGCTTTCCGGCATCTTGGCAGCATGCCTGCCGATGGTTCCGCTATGGATCCCGTCCCTTGTGGTGGAAGAAGAGGAAGCGAAGCAGAAGGAAAAAGAGGGAATAGCATGTCCGAAGAGCTCTGGATCTCGATCTGAATTGCCATGGCAGAAAAACCCGAGCGTTGAAACTCGCAACGGCTCGCGGGAGAATCTCTCCGCTATCATTCGGTGATCTGGCCATGATCCCTGCCTCAGCCCACTTACATTTTGCTGTTCCATCGCCTAAGTGTCGAGGGCTTGTCAGGGCTAGCTATCTTGGAGCAGAGTCACATCGGTGAATCTGTCACACCTGAGTGACTGCAACTGACTGGTGGTGGCACAACGTCATGTACCTGCCGGTTCTGCGTCTGACCTGTACTTGGGGCAATCTGTGCCGCTTTCGGCGGTGTGGAGGAGGCATACCTCGGTTCTGTATTGACCGGGAATGCCAGGTTCCCAACGATATCACCAATGTGTTATGTATCGAACCGTGAGGGATTGTTCGGAGGAGGTCCGGACGAGCATCGTCATCATTCACCCAAGAAGCAGGTTTTCAGCGTCAGGCATGCTGAAACGCCACTCTGACGTTTGACGCAAACTGGAGATTGGTGCCAGAGTCTCGAGATGCGACAACGAGATTCGCATGTAAGTTGGCAAAAATCATCAGCCCAACCACGCCCGGGGTTCCCATTACAACTCTATCCAACATAAACAATGCCCGCCCAATAGGCCCAGGAACAGGGAACATGTTATTGGAAGGGGGAAAGGAAAACCAAGGCTTCTTCTCAGCCCAGGCAGGCAGAGTGCTCACACCCAGCCGTGTGTTGCCCGCTGAGTGGTCGTTCGAAGAGGAGGGATGCCATCCTCTGTCGAGTTGGCAACCCAGTGCCTTGGCCGCAGTGACACACTGCTGCGCGACCCCACGACGGCCGGGGATGCTGTTCCGCGGCATCGAGATAGGCGGGCTCTGCCTCGATGGCTTTTCTCGGGAGCTGGCGCAGCCGAATGTCAGTGAGACCTGGCTAAAAGCCTTCTCAGCCCTCTTCCTCACCCGTCCTGCGGGTAGACCAATGCATGCTGTAGGTTGACCGGCCGGGTCGTCTTGGCTGCGTATCAATCACACCGAGTTTGTTTGTTTGTTTCTCTTCATGTGCGGGGTAGATTCTTTTCATCGACTTGGCCCTCGCCCGATTGTCTTTCCTGAGCTCCCCATTCGTCGGACTGAATGCGGTTGTCGTGATGACATGGATGCCATGATGCCAAAGTTTGTTTACTTGATTTGGTCGCTTTCGGCAGCGCGATGCCGCTGGTTTCGAGCACCTCCAGCCAGCCATTGGACGACCCGGTTTCAGTTTCAAGTCACCATGATGAATTGCTTAGTCTCCGATCCCTTGACTTGGCATTGTCTTTGATCAATGGGTGCGTCAATGTCTCTTGTCCATGAGCTGAGCTGTTGGTGAGGGCTTAAACGACGAGGCCTCTTCTCCGAGCTAACTAACCCCTCGAGAGACCCCCATCTCCAACACCAAAGACGCACGTGCGAATGATGAAGTCATCAGTTCGCTGATTTGACATAAACACTTTTGGGGTCGCCCACCAGCTTAGCATATCTTCTAGACCGAGTAAGGAAATTCGGCACTCAAGCGTTGAACCGGCTCTGTGGGTAAACTACAGCCGGGCAAAAACTCTCGTGTAAGTGTGGCGACGGTCTGGATACCAAACTGGTCAAGCCACCGGAAAACTGACCAAGGAGTTTCATTTCTTGTGATATGGATCGACAGGTGCAGGACATTGCAAAAGCCCAAGTCTACACGCCGTCGTCGAGAGATCGACCACCAATCATCTAACTAGACATCAACCATGTCTCTGCACCCATCAAGAGATTGGCCCGGGGACCGGATCTGGATTATCAGGTCGTCTTTGCAGCTTCCCGTCCTGCAAGATTCATCAGAGGAGCCTCTCGGGTCCATGGAAACCCTCATGTGCGGTTGTCACCTGCGAAATCCTCCCGACTTGGCGATGCTAGTTTAGGAAGAGGGTCCCGCTGCAGGATTGTTACACGGTCGTGTGCATCGTGATCCAACAAAGAGTCGATTCGTGCATGGGAGGGATATCTATGCTGTTTTCGATGTCTCGTTGCGAAGTTGCCAAGCAATCGTGTTGGAGAATGGCTGTCAAACCAAGCATTCATGCTGAGTGAGCCTGGGCGCGAGAAACGGACCGATGTTGAAGGAGGAAGGATTATCTCTACATAGGACTTGCTGATGTCTAGATCGATAGGACTTGCTGAGTGAGCGAGAGGCTGTGGGTTGATTCCTCAAGTCAGGCTGGCCGGGGGTGGGATCCGAAACTCGGCCTTGTTAGCCAGGCACATCAGAGCATCATGAGTAACTTGGGTACAGATAAAAGCTTGGCATGGTTGGGGAACGAGATAGTGGTGCCCAATAATAGACCAGTTGAAATGTAATCAGAATGAAAGAATGAGAACAATGGCTTGTCGCGTTGAGTGAGATCCATGAGGCCCCAGGGTCTCCTGTCCGATCACGGCTATGCTCAGCTGGCAAGGTGACACAAAACTCCAGCTCAGCAGCGCCAGAATCGACCATTGTAAGGTATCAAGACCGCCGATCAAGCCATCAGTCAGGTTAATCTGACAACTTGACAGCCTGTGTGAACCCTGCTAAGCCCCAGGGACCAAGCCCCGGGGGCAATCTCTCCTTGGCTCTTCCCTGCCCCGGACCTAGGGGGCAATGGAGCTGATGCCCAAAGATTGGCTGATTTGCTCGGGGATTGTCGCACAGCAGCAAACCGATATAGCAGCAGAGGGATGCTTAGCAGATGACTGTATAGTCTCCAGCATGGCGAAGTCGCAAGGCTGATGCTTCGGTATTCGGTGGCCGTTTGCAAATGGATGGAAAGAAGGAGAGAGAGCCAAGGCAGAGGTTCAGTTCAGGTGCCGTTGATCACTAATTTAAGACCCCATGCCGCGGGAATGGAACGGCATCCCCGTCTCCTGGCCAGTGGGATTATTTCCGTTTTGTAGGGAACGCACTGACGTCAAAAAAGCTGATATCCATCCGATATCCATTTAGTCTCCTTTTTAGCTGCTGGAGATATTTACTTACACCCAGAGAGGGGCACGGCACGTTGTCGCGACCATCATTTTCACAGGCCAGAGACGTACTTGAACTGGCGACAATCCCATCCCTCCTCGTCTCGTCCTAGATGCCGAGCCCTGCCATCTCCATCGTCAGCCCTGTCGTTGCTTCATATTTGACTCGGCGGTTGTCATGAAGTTCGCAAAGGAACTTGAGCGGGAAGCCGTGCCTGGTAAGAAACACTCAGAACCCAACCCAACCCAAAACATGCCTCCCGTCGATCTTCCCACAACGCCGAGACACTGCAGGCCGTTTCGTTTCCAAAACGCTCACTGACCCGACCATCGGTCGCACAGAATGGCGCGTCAAGTACCTCAACTACAAGGCCGGCAAGAAGCACGTCAAGGCCCTCGCCAGGGCCCTAGCACGCGCGCATGGAACACCAAGGACTGGGCCTCTGAGGGCAGGCACTTTCCTCTCGCCCATGACGCCTCGTCAGACCTTTAACAGAGCTAGAAATTCGGGACGCGATACTGCCCATGGCGCCGACGGCAATGGTTCCGCGACGATACCTGCGACCGCCTCTTCGGCCGCCACCAAAGCCATACCTACACCACGAGGTCGCGAGCACGATTCCTTAACAGAGGCTGGAGATAACCGACACTATGGAAGCTTTGTCGAAACACCCCCGGATCCATCGCCCATGGCTGAAGCACATGCACATCATCACGACTTTCAGCTTCCAGCGCCTGCCATGACGGTTGACCAACATGAGCGCCCAACTGCGCATACCGCCGTGTCAGCCTCTGACCTCATGCGAAGGAGCTTCAACCGCCTCGATCCCCGAAGGACATCCTCAACCAGCGTCGTCCCGACGGCTTCAACCATTGCGTCACCCGTGATAAACAATCCTACCAAGCAGCCGATTGAGGTCAACCATGCCGATTCGCCATCCCACCTACGCCGACTCTTTACTCACACGTCCACTGCGAGGAGCGAGCGGAGGGTCGACATCAACATGCAGAACTTTGATCTCATGAAGGAGAAGGAGCGCGAGTTCTTTGAATTTCTCGACAAGGAGCTTGAAAAGGTTGAGGCCTTCTACAAGATGAAGGAGGAGCAGGCCGGCCACCGTCTCGACATGCTTAGGGTGCAGCTCCACGAGATGAGGAACCGGAGGATCCAGGAGATGGCCGAGGACCGCGACCGCGATGACAGCCCCCCAAAGAAGGGGAACCACGAGAACGGCAACGGCAAGCTCAACGGATGGGTGGACCCCATCAAGGCCAAGATCTTCCCCGTGGGACCAAACACCAAGGCCCTGCAGCGGATGAACCTGACGCCCAACGTCAACGGCGTCCTGCAGAGCGGCGGCGACGCCGAGAGGGACTACATCCGCCGGCCGGATCAGCAGGAGGTTCCCTACCGCACGGCCAAGCGCAAGCTCAAGCTCGCCCTGCAGGAGTTCTACCGTGGCCTGGAGCTGCTCAAGTCCTATGCGCTCCTGAACCGGACGGCCTTTCGTAAACTTAACAAGAAGTACGACAAGACCGTCAATGCCCGGCCGCCGTACCGTTACCTCAACGAAAAGGTCAATCAGGCTTGGTTCGTCAACAGCGATGTGCTTGAGGGTCATATCCGGACCGTTGAGGACATGTACGCCCGATACTTTGAGCGTGGCAACCACAAGCTGGCTGCTGGCAAGCTGCGCAGCCTCAACAAGAAGCCCGAGGACCAGTCCATTGGCATGTTCCAGAACGGGCTCCTCATCGGCACCGGTGCCGTCTTTGCCATCCAGGGCCTCACCTACGGAGCTCAGCTCCTATACCATGAAGACGACGACGTGCGTGAGCAGACGAGCTATATAATGCAAATCTACGGCGGCTATTTCCTCATGCTCTACCTATTCTCCCTCTTCTGCGTCGACTGTCTTCTCTGGAACCAGAACAAAGTCAACTATCCCTTCATTTTCGAATTTGACCAACGGCATCATCTCGACTGGAGAGAGCTCGCCCAGTTCCCCAGCTTCTTCTTCCTCGTCTTCGGCCTCTTCATGTGGGTCAATTTCAGCAGATACGGCGATTCGTCCATGTATATTTACTATCCTGTCATTCTCATCTTCTTCACCATCTGTGTTCTCTTCTTCCCCGGTCCCTTGGTATGGCACCGGAGTCGCAAATGGTTTGCCTATTCTCATGTAAGTCTTCTAACCCAAACGCGAGAGCAAGACTAACATGTTGTAGTGGCGGTTGCTTTTAGCTGGTCTCTATCCCGTCGAATTTCGAGATTTTTTTCTTGGTGATATTTACTGCTCACTTACATACTCGACAGCGGCAAGTCTACTTTGTCCCATTACCCCTGACCAGGCGACTAACAACCTCAGAACATCGAACTCTTCTTTTGTCTCTACGCAAATCATTGGGACGACCCTGTGCAGTGTAACTCAAGCCACTCCCGGCTCCTGGGCTTCCTCACTGCCCTCCCTCCCATCTGGCGTTTCCTCCAGTGTCTTCGTCGTTATAAAGATACACGCAATGTCTTTCCTCACCTAGTCAACGGCGGCAAGTATACTGCTACTATTCTTGCTGCTGTAATGCTTTCACTTTATCGCCTCCACGACTCCCAGACTCACTTGGCCCTCTTTATTACGTTTTCATCCATTAATAGCATCTACTGCTGTAAGTCATCTTATCCACCGCTCACCACTCTCGCTCACATCAACAGCATTCTGGGATCTGTTCATGGATTTCTCCCTCCTCCAGCCTCAGTCCAAGCACTTCTGTCTCCGTGACATTCTCGCCCTCAAGCGACGATGGATGTACTACTTCATCATGGTGGTTGACCCCATCCTCCGCTTCGCCTGGATCTTTTACGCCATCTTCACCCACAACACCCAACACTCGACCATCGTCTCCTTCATGGTCGCTTTCATGGAGGTCACCCGACGAGGCATGTGGGCTCTCTTCCGCGTTGAGAACGAGCACTGCGCAAACGTCTCACAGTACAAAGCCTCACGCGACGTGCCCCTGCCATACCGCATCGAGCCCCTCATGGACCGCCCCAGCACCGACGGCTCCCTTGCCGCCCAGCTGCCTCCAGTCACCACCGGTGTCGCATCCTTCGAGGAGCCGTTCCGCCAGCCTACGGCAGAGTCCACCGCCGTCTCGCTTGGTGCCGCAGAGGAGGGCATGTCGCGCCGTAGGACGGAGCCGCCTGCCCCCCCGCGACGCACCTTCTCCCGTATCCTGGCTGAGGCGCACAAGCAGGACTTTGTGAAGCGTCGCCGTCCGCTCGAGCAGACCGAGGAGGAGAGGGCCGCTGAGCTGGGACAGTCTGACGATGACGATGACGATGCCGATGAGGCTGTCAGTTTGCTCGAGACGGATGGTGAAGACAACAGGCCCCGCTCGGCTGGTCGTGGATATACCCGACAGGGTTGAAAAATGAAGCGGGTGTGAGTGATTTCGCAGATTGGACTTTTTGCATCTTGCTTGATTGTTGTAGATTTAGCGGTTGGGAAAAGGCGATACCCCTATTGCATACATACACTGTATATATATTCACATGAAACGGAAACGCTGGTACGACCTTGATAAAAATAAAGAGTCTTTACATGTTCCCATGATTCAACGACCATCTAACATCCATACCGCCCTCTACAACGTCCAGTCTAACCCCCTTCTACATCTAGGATATTGCTGTAACAGGTATCAAAGAGCTCCCATATGCTCTGCACAAACTCAAACGCCTTGTATGATTACCATCTAGTTCCACTCGCCGTCAATCTTCTCCCAGTTGTCCAAGAAACCCTTGAAGAACTTGACACCCAGTCCGGGGTCCAGCGATCCGGTCGTGGCTCGGACGGAGTGCATGCTCAGCTGGGGAAGACCAGCATCGGCAGCCCGGACGCCCATCATGCTGGACAGAGCAGGTCCGATGGTACCGCCGCTGCGGGAGTCGTTGCGGATCTGGAAGGTCTGGGTGCGGCAGTCGGCGAGCTGGCCAACACGCTGGAGGATGGCGGTGGACACGGCGTCGGTGGTCATGTGGCCATTGCTGTCACCGCAAATGACGATGCCGACGTTGAGCTCAGGGACGTGCTCGGAGAGGTACTTCTCGAGGAAGTTGGGGTTACCGGCGTGAGTTACGTCGGCAGACAGAAGGAAGGACTTGGCATAAGTCTGGCCGATGAGGCTAGGGCCATAGGTACCTGGGTTGAGGGCCTCGACAGCGCGCTCAACGACGAGAGGGAGGAAGTTACCCCTAGCACCCTGGCGGAGAAGAGAGCCAATCTCCTCGTCGTCAAAGAGGGCAACAAGCTTGATGCCACCCTCGTCGTGGTTCTCACTGGCAGCGAGAAGACCGGTAAGAGCAGCCCATGAACAGAGCTTGTCGTCGATGCGACCAGCAAAGATGAACTCTCTATCCAGACCGCCAGTCTGGGCAGGCTGCGAGTCGTACAGCTCCAGCTCCCAGTTGACGATAGAGCTGTAGGACTGAATCCTGAGCTGCTTAGCAATCAACTCGACCAGCCGGGGAGGCTGCGTGTTGACAAAGGAACCGACAGGGCCCAGGGCCTCAGTCGAGGCACGCTGGGAACTCTCAAGGCCGATAATGGGCACAGCCTGAGTCTCTGCGTTGTTCTGGCCCATCATACCAACACCAAAGTGAGGCGCAAGAGTGGGAACCTTGGCGATAGGCCAATCCAGCTTGACGAGTCTTGTGGTAGTCTTGCCCGTCTCCTCGTCTCGCACAATAACCCTACCGCCGATGCTCAGATCTCGGTCCCACCAGGTCTGGTTGAGGGCTCCAGCATATGGCGCGACACCGAGCTGGACATATCCGGCCTTGACGGGCTTCGTGCTCACGGGCTTGAGCTTTGCGGTGAGGGCGTCGATGTGGCCGCCAATCATGGCGACACCGTTGCCAGGTTGGTACGCCTTGCCGACGGTGAAGGCGATAAGGGAGCTACCATTTCGGGTAACCCAGTATTTGCCACCGGGTTGCACCTTATCGGCCCAGGAGTCGCGCGACGAGAGCTTGCGCAGTCAGTATTGTCGTTATCAATGGTGAGGGCTTACATGTACTCACCTCGGTGAAACCAAGCTGCTTGAGCTTCTCCTGAAAGTAATTTACGGTGTGGAAGATGGTAGGGTTCTCCTGAAGAAAGTCGCAAAAGGGCTTGGTGAAAGCCTCCGGCCGGATCTCAGCAATCTGGCACAGCCGACAGACCTGGTCCTCAGCAAGATGCCAGTTGACCTGACCGACTTCGCCAGGGGCCAGCTTGGCGATGCAGGACGAGCAGGCCCTGTTGTCTCTGGTGTCACGACCCTCCATGTCGGCGAGCACAAAGTTCTTTGATCGTTGTCTGGGCTCAGGGCTCGACTCGGTCGAGATGGCAGTGTTGTTGCGGGTGGATGACGACAGCGCCTGCTGGCGAAGGGAGAGCGACGAAGCGCGCGCACTCAGCATTTGGGGCGTAACTTTGGTCATCGTGAGGAATCAAGCTGGGCGCAAGCTGTATGAGGAAATGGAGGTCTTATCGGGCAGTCGATGCACAGCGCAGGAGACAAAACTGGAGGAATTGGAGCTGTTGACAGGGTTGAGTTACGGTCGATGACGAGCTCGGAGGCTGAACGGAGGTCACCTGGACGGGACGAGATAAGATAAGATAAGCTCCAGTGCCAGGTGCCAGATGCCGGCTGACCTCCATCCATGCCAGGCACCTCCGCCAGGCACCTCCAGCCACAGACAGTGTGTGCCTGACCAGGTGCCTGAAGATCACGTTCCGAAAAGCCATACCTCGGCCGATAAGAAACAGGGTTTCCGTCGGCCAGAGTAACGTGGGATGGGACTGACTCGAGTTGGACGGTACAGTTGAGGCTGCAGCCGACTTTGACTTTCTTCTTTATTTAGATAAGCCACCGTTGACATGACTAGGGAGGAAAAGGATGCTGCTCAACGCCAGCATCTCGACCTCAACCTTGCTGTGACACCCCCACAACCTTGGACTGGAAGAGACCGCCTGCCTCAAGGCTAGTCGTTAAAGCGTGGTATGGTCTCGGGAGTCGTCGTGAGTCGTCGTGAAACAGGCTTTGACCAAGCTGGGTCTCCCAGAAATCTCGCCGGTCTAGATCCAGCTGTGTGTCATGCTGTGCCTCTCGAGGGCTTCAGTCGCGCAAACTTTATTTTCAACAACCGAACAAAGAAAATCACCACCAGAGAGACTACCAAGCGTGAGAAGATATTAGATATTATTAAGGCTATTAATGCCGATCCGTGATGCCAATCCGTGACGCCGATTCCGAGTACCACTATCCGTACCTAGGTAACTATGCAAAGTCGTGACCCATTCATCATTACAATCCATAACTACCAACTAATCGCCCTCCATTCGTAAGCGATCAAGTCCCAATCCTATGGACTATACTGCTCCCACTTGATCTTGGCGACATCGTCGTAACACTTCGAGTCAAGTGCAAACTCGTGACTCGAGTAAGCTCCCTCGGGAACCTCCTCCAGCTCAGCACACTGGGGAACAAGGCGGATGGGAACACAGCCATCAGGGATGTTTCGCTGGATCTCGTTGTTCTCATCAATCGACAGACGGGCCTGCTTGATGACGACGAAATGCTTGCCCTGGTAGTATTCCAGACCCTCATCACAAGCAACAAAGGTCTCGGGGAGCATGTAGGTGTAGGGGTCGTCGAGAGCGTTCAGCTGAACACCTGGTGTGCCGGGGCCAAAGTTGAGTGTGGTGTCGTAAAGCTGCTTGTTCTCCTTATTCTGCTGGATGGCCAGACCGGCAGGAGTCCGGGGAGTACCGCCATCAGTGAGGACGGTGGCCTCACCATCTTGTCGCTGGTCCTTTGTGCCGTTTTGGTAGAAGACGCGGCCGTCCTTCTCAACCACACCAACCAGGCTCAGGCCGGCACCGACGTGAATGGTGGTGATCTGGTAGTTGTTGATGGGAGGGTCAAAGTCCTTTGAGTGGTCTGTGACGTTGACGATGAGCTTGAAGCCCGTTGATGTTGAGCGGTCGGGGTAGCGAGGGTTTGTGACAATATGTGGCTCGACATATCCAGATCTAGGGGCCAGAGGTGATGCGGCTGCGAGACCAAGAAGGCCCAGGAAGAATGTTGAGGAAATCATAATGTGTGTGATTGTGTGGGAGTGGTGAGAGTGAAAGTTGAGAGAGGAGCAAAAGTGTGTTTGTCTGTGGTGTCTGGGACTTGTTGATGCTGATGAGAGGGGACGAGCCCAGAGTCTTAAATGCTTCGTTGAGATGCTCTGAGGTCGGTACGTAGTGCAAGTGCAACCTCGGAGTGATGAATAAGGATCCACCCTCGTTAGTTTATAGTCCCCGCTATGTTCTTCTCTTATGTTGGTTGCGCTTCACTTGTTGCGTCATGTGGTTCGATTAAACCTTTTTACCTCCCATCGTCTCCCCGAATAACGCATGCATTTCTGAGGTCAACCCAGCCTCCCTCCTCAACCAATCCTCTATTGCAGACCGTTCGGGTGGCGGTACCATGCCGAGTCTGGTCCAGTGCTGAACTGCAGTCTGGTACTTCTCCACAGTCTATTATTAGAGGGAGTCGGCCATTTCATGATGAATTCCCCTGGTTGTTGAGGCCATCACGGTGTTATTTACAGGTAGTATTACAAGATGCTTTGTTGAGGCTACTCCGGCGAAATTTGCGGCGATTGAGAGCCCTCTTGACTAGTTATTGCGTAATTGACACTCTGGAATTAACTGCACTCATGTTACTGTGCTGGGTTACATGCTCTGAAGCCTCTCTTGGGTCCTCGCCGAGCCGTTTGACGCTACCAGGACGATGATCCGACAAGTGAGCTCCGGAGAGAAACCAGGCGGCGAGCTGAAGTAGCTCCACTATCCCGGGTGTGGAGATGGTGGATCCTCCCTTAGTGGACCGATCGACCGCTGGCGCAGGAAGTCGCGGCCGGGTGGGTGGGTCACGACCGGCCACCAGGGCAGCCACGGGTGGCCTCGCGGCTGCCAGCGTATGGCTACAGGGATGCAAGCTGCGGGGAGTCCCCTGTGGAGCGCCGCACAGGCGATGTCGGGCCCTGAAATACGAGGGGCCCTGCGCTAGAGCGACTGCCATTTCGTCATTCTGTCCCGGCCGAGCCTTCCGCTGCACACCAACCACCAGCCTACACCTGCCCGAAGATGGGGAATGGCTAGAGCCATGAGCCGAGACTGCCCAGACCAGACCATGGATGGAGTGGTGTTGACAGCTGAAAAATTCTCCGTAGTCTCCAGCTTTTCTTTGTTGAAAGGGTTTTCTCATCATGGCTGCTTCTCCTATTCTATCTAGATGAGGCAAAAAGCAAATGAATATCATCATGACAGACCCAATGATTGACGTAAATCAAGATTATGATGCACATCCCAACCCCGTTGCGAAGCAGAAAAAAAAGGGACCCAAGAAACCACCAAATCCGGGGATCCCAGCGATCAACGGGTCTCCAAAAAATGCCATCTTCCGTCCCCTCAGAGCAATTGTTTCGTCACATGCTGCAAAAGCCATTGGCTTTTCTGGCCGGTGAAACCCAATTGTGTGGAACCATCATTTTAGCATCAAGTTTGAAAAGCCAAGCCCGACAGCGGGGATCCCGATCCGAACAAAGGAAAGGATGTGATGAAGGATGGCACAGCAGCCCAGCCTCGACGATTTGCGAAATTGCGACCGACGCTTCCTCTGACAGGTGCTCCTTGCATTATACGCAAGCTCGATCGCGTGGCATTGCAGCACGTTACGGCATGAGGCTTTGTTGAGCCACGGACCATCGTCCATGACGTTCTGTCTCGGCTTGTCGACAAACATTACGAAGATCTCCGGTTTCACATTCTTGAGAATGATATCACAGAGGACCCTTAACAGCTCGGCTAGGTGTTGTGACGATGATTGCTCGTTCAACTGATTATATCATAAATGTGGTCCGATCCACCGAGTCACAGATATGAGATGACAGGGCATTCATCCGAGCTCATAATCCCTCCGTAGTGCGCGTTTCGGCATACATAGTATCTATTGGCAGCGAATGGGGTAGTTTGATGAGTTTGTAGGATGTAAGGAGGATTCGATTCGATCCCTTACCCTCTAATATTCGTCAATGTCAGAGACACAGTGAGCCACCAGGCTTTGCTTGCCAACTCGTCGACCCATATCGTTGTATCGGTATCAAGTTGTATGGAGTGTAAGTCAATCAGTCTGGTCCGAGCCGACGACTCGAGGCATGGTGTCTCAGATACACACACCTTTCCTGCGTTGCATGCCAACGAAATAGGAGGGGGAGCGGACCAACCTACTTGAAGCCGTGAAGAATTAACGGCATGTTTTCGTTTGCAATAGTCGGTGAGGTTGTGAACCCTGAGAACACGCGGAACACCGCAGCGAGAAATGCGCATTTGTTGTTATGTTGTCTCACGTTGGCTACGCCTTGATCCAGTTCACCGCAGCAGCGACCAACCGTCCAAGCATCCAGTTGCTCCTCGGCTTCACAAAACATCCAATTAACAGCAGTGCCCGGTTCTGAAAATAGACATCCGAGCCACACCAGGCACATCTTTACAGTTCGCATCGTCCGCCCGCCTAGGCGCGAGGCAATTGCGCTCAAGGTTCTCTCTCGGCGTGGATGCCACCCAACTCGGTTCCACGGCCAATAAGTCTTGGCCAGCTTTTAGTCGGCCTCCCTTAGCGGGCCTTGTTACACTTTTTCAACCAACCGCACCGCCAACCAGAGGAGAATGGTATGATAATCTGCTCTCTAAGTGAGGGGTTTGGTTGGTCTGTTGGCTGCAGAGCAGACGCGCAGGAGGGGTGATCGAGTCCGTCATTGGAACATGTCGGTCGAGTTGCCCGTGATAAGGCATAATCAGTGTGCACATTGGCATTCCGTTGACGCCATTGAGACAAGAAGGATCAGGCACTTTGCTGAGGGGAGCAAGACTTATAAAGTAAGCTCACAGCTCTGTCGTCTTGCTAGCTTTTCCTTTCAAAGCATCCTCTCTCGAAGCCTCGAAAGCAACCCAGTTCATGAGCAAAAGACGATCTCCTTCCCCTCATCAGCCCGAGCCCACATGGGATGATACTGTGGGCTCGGGCTGTTCCCCAGGTTGTACGTCCCGTCAGCTTGAAGTCATCATGTGGGGATGAACCGCCGCTCACTAACACGGCCCCGGTTGTGAAATAGACTTTGGCGAAGACATCTTTGCTCCGATAGATCCTCATGAGGATCCCGTGGGGCACTGGACGCAATCTGGGCTTTTGGCTCAGGATGTAGATCCTTTTTGTTTCACGAACCAAGAAGGATTGCATGAGATGAGTTCGGGCTCCATGTCGCAAATGGCCATGGACATTCTGGTTCTCGGTGACGGGTCTCGTCTTCTGCCGGCTCAGGTGGATTCGTATCTCGATAGCATCGACCCGGCTCTTTTGATTCTCCCAACTACCACAAACTCGGGCTTTGATCCTTCTTTAACGACCTCACATGGAGCATTCCAAGACCCTGCATCAGCTTCTGGCTCACAGGATGTGCACCCCGCTCTATAGAGCGGAAACCCGGTGTCCATCCCCAGTAATGATGTTGGTTCTTCAGCTTGCCTCGGTGAGGGCTTGAAAAATGATCAAGCCCATCCACACTCATTGACATCTGATGACGAATCATCCTCCACCGACACATCCAGTGGAAGCATCTCGGGAACAGAGAACGGCTACGGTATGAGATACAGAGAGGATGCTATCATTCGTATGAGAAAAGACGAATGTGTGAAAGATGGAATATTCTTTTGCAACCAGGAGAACTGCAACAAACAGTTTAGCAGTAACTCCAAGCGAACGTGCGCTCACCTGCCATCGGCACACATCCAAGACCATGCTAACGAGAATGCAGAAAGCACCTCCGGTGTCACTACAAGCCCGACCGCTGTCTGTACTCTGGATGCGGATACAGGTGTGCTCAGAGGAAGGAGATGCTCAAGCATTTGATCTCTCATCATTCTGAAGAGAAGCCGTACTACCCGTGTCCCGTCTGTCGTGAAGGATTCACGCGCCAGGATAACCTCCGTCGACACTTGGATGAAATCCACGGTGAGAAGAGGAGGAGGCGGTAATTGGAACTGTAGTAACGTGTTAGCGTAATTGTTAGTTGTTTGTTTTATGGCGTTTGCTGTTTAATAGTCACTCTCTTGTGCTTCTATGCCTTTACGTCCCGTAACTCTTGCAAGTGGCGTGCACTTATCCAAGTAAAATATCCATCAGTATTAATGGCAGGATGTTTGAGTTGGCTCTTGTCCGTGTGTTTCCTTGCCATGGTGTTGCCCATCTCGCTGGGCAAATCCGCCATTTGACATGGAGTGGTATGTGGGCGAGGCCGGACCATGGCAACTTTGCAAAACAAAACGATACGTACATAGGTAGCATAAATACATTGGCCAACATGGAAGAACCAGAGAGTCCATGTAATAGTCAAGCTGGGATCCCCTCCCACGTGGATTCAGATACTTCAAGTCATATGTCGACAACACAACGACGGAGTTAATCTCCAAACCCAAAGGGACTTCATCCTCCAAACCGTATCATTCGCGTCCTCCCAATACCACCCCTCCCTCGGATTCTCCATCGCTATCAGAAGACTCCCCGTCATCTTTCAAGCCCGTCTCGGTCGCCGGAGTGGTTTCTATCTCTTGTCAAGTTCCCGGTGAGAATAGGACGCGCTCGTAACTTACCTTCATCTGTCTCTTCTCCTCTAGATGACTCATCTTCGAACTCGGAAGAATCAAAAACTGAATCCACAGATGCAGTGATGTTGGTGATCGAGTCTGGGTGTAAAATAACATCCATCCTCCGAAGCTTAATGTCGGTTTCGAGCAGGTTGCTGATGTCTCCACTTACATGGGCTAGAATCGCTCTCTGCTCCAAGAAGAGAGGATCTTCCTCGCCTTCGTGGAGTAAAATCGGGCGCCAGTTGGTGTACACCTTCTGATGGGAGTCAGGCTCCACGAAGCGACCCGGATGGTGTCTGAAGTAGAGCCTGCAGACGAGACAAGCAAGCTTGCTACAGGCGACGAAGCGATCGTTATCAAAAAACACACGCTTGCCTCGGTGGAAGAACTCCAGCATTTGCAGTTCCGCGTGGACGTCTCCTCCGTCATACATCGTCCTCACATTGACTTCAAGATCCATATGCGCATCCAAAGTAGCAAGAAAGTCCTGGAAGTCCTTGAGTTTTGGGTCTCCATTAGGGAGCATCCGCTTGGCTATTGAATCCAGGTTGGTGAGGTCGTCAGCCGGGGGGACGATTGCCGGAGGAGGAGCAGGGATCGCGGCCACACGATAGCTGTTGAGCAGTGTGCCTAGACGACTTGCGTCTTCGACAAGCTCTTTCGGTACGCGAATGCGCTCGGCTAGACGTCCGACGAAATGCTCGACGGCTTTGAAGGCTTTGGCATGTTCAAGGGCTGCGCCATCCTCGCGACTAAGAACCTGGAGTGTTCTTATCTGGGGATCTCTTCGGGCTCGATAAGTGGCCTGGCATAACGGCAAGATATCCGCCGCGGTGTTGAAGTCGAACTGGAGTAGCCAGGGCTTGAGGGCTTTAAGGTCTGTGTATCAATCAGCGCGGTGAATTGTGAAGTTCAAGGGTAGATGGTTATCTAACCTCTCGCTGGAGTACCAGAAATTCCAGTCGACAAGTAACTCTGGCATTTCCTCGTGGCATTGCGTAACAATTTGCACTCTTTTTTGAGCCTAGGAGTACCAAATTGTATGCAATCCTCAGTTAGCTCGATCTCCAACCTATTCTTCTGTGCGTTATCACCTGCCTCGGCCCCTTGCAGAAGATGGAGAACACGGCTCAAGAAGTCGACTACTTCCGGACTTGGTGTGACATTCCCGGCCACCCAAAACATGAAGCAGTCGGGTCGATTCTCGACTGCTATAGAAGTCGTCGTGTCGCCACCTTTCTTGTAGTCGCAGATGAAGCAGAGGTTCTTGAGAAATCTGCGCCTGGTTGCCTCCAGGGTGGACGAGTCGTGGTTGGTGATGACATGAGGTCCTGCGGCTCTCTTCAGGATTGAGAAGAGAGCTAGAAACTCGAAAAGCCGGGATAGAAGCTTATTGTAAGGGCTCAGTCGGGGGGGTGGCATTTTTGCGTTGGAATAGTGGTTGTTGTCGCGTCACAACAAGTCGACTTGATTCAGGTGAGCGGTATGGAAAGGAACTGCATCCTTCAAATACCAATCCTTCATTTATATACAATCGCTATTTAATTATCCCCCTCGTAAACTTTGTGTGTATATTTCCTCCCATTCTATACAGTTAGCCCACCATTAAATCCAGTTCATGCTCTGGTGCCTTGTTCAGTTCCATCTGCCACGATGGTTGGCCTCCCGCATGAGGGGAACAAGGCGATGAATCATCTTGGTTGGGTGAGCGGGGACAGGTTATTGGGTAACCATCAAGAGCCATCTTGGAATTCCGACAAGTCAGATCATGTATGCCCTTCATCAATGTGTCATTGTTGCAAATGAGTGAACCTTGCTCAGTCCACCCTATAGCTGAAGGGGATAATGAAACGCCCTTTGAGTATTGTATGTGATAAAAATGGTATCGATGTGCTATGTTGAAGTAATTCCTATGTAATCATCAATATGTGCGTGTGATAATTGATGGGTTGTGTTGTTGTATCCTTTGTGCTGAAGAACGAAAAAGTCCCTCGGGACCTCGCACAACTCGAGTTGAGGCAGTTGGGGTCGAGAGTGGAGACGATGGATGCATGTGAGCGTCCAGCGATAGGCCTCGAGATAAAGGTGGGGGGTCTTTTTGAACCGTGAGCTTCGTCTTACAGGTTGTCTAAGACATATGCACGGTTTTGGAATGTGAAAGGTCTAGTTCAAACGATGTCACTAGAAACGGGGAAACAAATTTGTCTTGTTTATCGGCTTCAGCTGGTCGGTTTCGTCGTATTCTATCCTCCATTCAGCTTCCATGACAATGTCTCACCTTGGCAGCGGGTTGCGATATAAAAGCGGACCGAGCACTGTAACAGGCCGCACGGGCGGGCACATCCATTGCCTTTATCGCGCTAAAATGCGGGGCAGATGCCACTGTCGCAGACTCTTTACAGGGGCTGGTTGGGCTTTGCGAGGTGCCAGGCAAGAATTTCCAGGCCAGCCCGCGAATTGGCGCGACGCGCTGTCCCCTCTGTTCTGCAGCTCCAGCTCGTGCTCGTCCGTCCAGGCGGGCACTTTGGGTAGGCTCCACTAAAATTTGGTTAGGTAGCAGATGCACCTGCTGCATCCACCGTTTTGCGGATGGGAAAATCAACAGTGACGGGGACAAAACCCGAGAGCTCCCCTCACTTTATCTCCAGCCCAAAACATCCACATTCCATCCATCATCCATCATCGCCTTACCTAGGTCTTGTCTCGTCCCGTCGCTCGACTCTGGCTGCTCGCCGCTGCCAGCCTCGTCCGTCATGTTGTCGTTGGACCGACTTCCCAATGAGGTGCTGCATAGTATCGCCTCTTTCCTCCACAAGAAGTACGACCTAGCTGCTCTATCGCGCGTCAACCGACACTGCTATCATATCGCGAGCCCCATCCTCTGGAAGCGTGAGGCCAAGTCCGACAGGCCAGGCGCACTACACTGGGCCGTGGAGCATGAGGACATCGATCTCTTGCGCCGCGCCCTCGAGGCCGGTGTTGACCCCTCGCGTCTAGCCTACGCTCACAGGCCCAAGCCACGAATCGATTCGCGTCACAAGTGGTGGAACTATCACAGCTCATACTACGATGATCCCGAATGGCGCGTCGACGACGATGACGAGTCTGTCGACCTGGACCCATCCTATGTTCTCCACGACACATGCGATTGTTTCGAGAGCGGCTGCGACGACGGAATCTTTAGCGACTGTAGATGGGGAGCTATCCATGTCGCTGCCAGTAAAGGGCGCATCGACATGATCAAGGTTCTGCTCGACAAGGGCGCGTCTATCGAGGCACCCTCGTGGGGACTCTGCCTCTGTCGCCCTCACCTTCCCATGGAGGCCTTCAGCGACTCGCATGATGTCGACGAGGATGAGCTTGAGGATCTGCATGGCGGGAACTGGACACCTCTGCATGTTGCCATATGCCATGGCCAGCTCGAGACTGCCAAGTTTCTGCTAAACCGCGGGGCTTCCACCGTCATTTACCAGGGTATCGATTTCGAGCTGGACCCCAACGCCTGGCGAGATGACGATACTGTCCATGATTCAAGTCGTTTTCGACTCACCGCAATGCACCACGCTGCCAAGCACGACATGCTTGACTTGCTGCGGTTCCTCGTGGAAGAAAAGGCTCCAGACAACATCGATGCAGAAGGCCCTTTCATGGGAACCCCCCTGTTCCAGGCCATATGGTATGGACACTGGGATACGGTGGTTCCGTATCTCATTGAGAAAGGCGCCAATATTGACACCAGGCTCATCGAGACGGGATTGACACCTCTTATGATGGCTTGTTTCTCGCGTCGGTTTGACGATGCTGCCAAGCTCATCGACCTAGGCGCAGACGTCAATACGGTCTCAAGGCACCGGTTCAGCATTCTTCATCTGATCCTCGGACCTGGCCAAGTGAGAGCTGACGAATTTACCGATCCTTACGACCCCCCCAAGCCCACGAGCAAGACTACTGAGATCGAAATCATCCAAAAGTTCATCGACAAGAAGTTTGATGTGAACGCCTGTGACTCCCTCTTGGGAATGACGCCCCTGATGCACGCGAGCTCGAGCTGTAACACGGATGCTATGAAGGCATTAATCGACAGCGGAGCTGACGTCAACGCCTTGGATCATGAGGGCCTAAGCGCCCTTTCTCGAGTCGGTGAGATGGCCGAAGGTTCTGCTATCCTTGGATTATGCGACGCCGGAAAGATGCTCCTTGACGCGGGGGCAATTATGAAGGACTCGACGGAAGACCTGACACCTCTGAACACCATCTGCGCACGGCGCTGCGAGCCGTACTTTAGTCGTGACTGGGACCACCAGCACGCCAGTTTCGCCGAGCTCCTCATTCAGCGTGGCGCTGATCCAAATGACAAGGGCGTCGCCCTGCACCGTCCATTCACCGAGGCCGTTGTGAATGGCAATTTGAGCCTTGCCCACGCAATTCTTGAGAATGGTGGCCAGCCGGAGCAGGGTGACCTTGAGGATCTGCTTGACAAGTCAGTGCAGGACCCGTATGACGACGGGAGAACCGACTTTATACTGAGCATGGATTATGCCAAGTATGGCATCACGAGCCCCTCGGATGCCTTCCTGGTGCGCCTCCTCAAGCTGTCGTTGGAGGAGCAACTCTGGACACGAGCTGCTGATCTGATGAAGGCGGTGCCCACGCCGAGGGAGATGCGCAAGGGGCTGATCTTCCGCTGCTTGAAGGACCAGTCACCGACCGCGGATGAGCCTTCTGCCCTTATCCAGGTGCTACTAGACCAAGGACAAGACCCCAACGAGCTTTTCGAGGACGAGCCGCCGCTGTATTACAGTCTCAAGTCGGGTTCCTTCTGGCGGACAACCCCGGTGCTGGTCAACGGTGGAGCGGACGTTCACATGGCCACCAAAGCGATGCCTGACGGTGCATTCATGTACACCGTCACTCGTGGTTACCAGCCGCAAACTATACAGATACTATCGAAACACCCGAATGTGCTGCGTGAGAAACCAGAGCGGCTCCATCGGGAGTGCTGGTCATCTATGATCCGCTGGGTGCCCGGGATATTGAAGCCCACAAGGGGACGGTATGTACGGGCTATCGAGCCTAAGCTGAACTGGACTTTTGCGAGCCGACTGATCACAGCGGGCTTAAGAACCGATGTGAAGACGCTGGAAAACGTGGACGTCAAAGAAGTTGTGCGGCTGGCAATTCCCAAGGGGGTTCCGATGGGAGTTGAGGGACGCAAGGTGCTCGATGCACTTGATATTCCCTATGTGGAACCGACTATTCTAAGTGAAGACGAAGACGAAGATGATGTAGAAGAAGACTATGAAGCTGGAGGAAGCGACGTGAGCGATGACATTGACGACGACTCGAGTCTCTCGGGGATGGACGATGGATATGACGGCTTTGGGCTGTTCCCACCATTCCCAGAAGACTCTGATGAGGATGAAGAGCCGGAAGACGGGTGGCAGGATGATGACGGGGAGAGTGATTTTGACGACGATGACGACGACGGGTTGATGCAGATTCCCGTACCCCTGCTATTTGGATTCCTCATGTGAGGAGCGAAGATGGGAGATTGATCATGTATGGATATAAATGTTCTGTTTGTGGCGGCCTGGCATGGCCTTGGTTGGGTTGGCGCTATATGGGATATATGGGAGATATCTATCTAAGTGAAGGGACGGGTACCCTGGGACAGGTTGGACGGGGCGGGGGTTTCAAGGCATGAATAAATGTGGTAATGCTTCTGTGGAGTTGATGACATGATGAATTTGAAGTCTAGTTGTGGAGAGGCGAGGTGAGCATGTCCTGACGAAGGTGAGGTTTCGGTGTGGATGGGTGGCTAGGTGAGTTGTGCAAGTTCAAGAATGATCTTTTCATTCAGCTTCCTATCTCTGATCGATTACATAGAACAATGCTCAAGTTGGAAGAGTGATTGAGGTTGGTTCTCATGGATAATGAAAGATTCACGGCAAGTTCACGATAGTCAGAGTTGCACCAGGACAATTACCCCCGAGAAGTCGGCTTCTCCCTCCGATGGAAGAGCACAGCCATGACGCTTCGAGGTCGGAGATGTCACGGTGTTGCGGGACAGGGAATAGGGAAGCAAGAAAAAGAACCCTGAGGGCCAGACGCCGCCCGGCCGAAGGTGCCTAACGAGGGATATGGACATGGATCTAGTGTATGTAGGCAAGGCATGTATCTCATCTCATCGACTTGAGGGGAGATGGGATCCAATGCGGGGGAGGGACGAACTGGCACGTGGAGGCGGAGGTGGAGGCGAAACTGGCTATGTTTGGCAACCGTAGCGCAGGCGAGTGAGACGGACGACGGGTTGACTACCGAGATTTGGGCTCTTTGTGTATCATTTGTTGCTGCAGCGTGAAGTTGGTGGTGCTGCGACACGGCACGCGAGTCGTCACCCGGAGATGAAAGTGCGAGAGAGAGCGCCTCTCCCCCGCACCCGAGGCCGGGGATCTCGGGGCTTGGCTGGGCGAGAAACGGCCGGATGGCGGGACTCCGAATAGCGATGGATGGTGGATAGGATTAGGATTAGGTGGGAAAGGGCCGATGGGAAGGGGTAATGGTATGATGGCTTGGACTTGAGGCGTTTTCACTCTGTTGCTCGGAGAACGAGGGTGAGGCGAGGAGGTATGGATATCCATGAGCTCACGGGCAGCAATGGTTTGACATGTCTGCTACCCCCCTGCGACTACGTATACAAATGGGAATTTTGAGCGATATAATTTCACGGATGGCTGGCTATCGTAGATTTGAGCGAGATATCTGACGGGCGAGGCTGGAGTGGAGAGAAAATCGGTCCATGTGCTCGTGTTGCATCGAATCTCCTCCAGGGGAGAAAATACAGGAATCTAGGCCTGCTTCTGCGTCTCAGGCATGGGTGATTATGCCATTGATATCCAAGATTCCCACAATTGGAAGCTCCTCTGATCCGTAATTTCATCTTTGAGGTCCATCGTCGTGGAGCCGAGTGTGTGTCATGACTACTTGTGATGTTTCCCATCTCCACTTACACCGCTGACGACGGAGAGTTTTGAACGTGGTCGGACTTGAGTTGCCAGAGTGAGGCTTCTCCAACGGAAGTCATTATTGTCATTTTGGAGAAGAAAAGACCCCGAATTGCTATGAATCGCTATAGAGGCTGGTCAATTGGGCCATTGATGGATGGAAATCTTGTCTGTATGGATGGCACGGAGACGTTGTCCGTAGCTGCCGTGCTCGGGAGGTGAAGCTTCCTCAAGCTGGGCCTGCCTGACACTCTCAACCCCGCTCCTGGACCCGAAAACGGAAAACCCCACCGACAGAGTGGGAGCACATGATTGGCTCGAGGGTTGCTCTCCCCTGCACCCACCATCCGCCATTATTCGCTCTCTTGCTGTAGCAACACCGAACGCCGAGATATGCCCTTTCACTCGCTCAGCATTGAGCCTCCCAGAGCCTGTCGACTCTGCTCATACTTTCCTCATGCGGTAAGCCCACTCGAGAGTGGATGGTCGCACACTCTTTCTTGGTCGGCGCCCCCGCTTTGCACGGCCTCGCGCGCATAGGTGGGCGGGAAAGGGAGACGGCATGCGGCGGGTGACCGTCCGGGCCTCGTCATGCGTGGAAGAGAGACACGGAGAGAGGGATACAGCCTCACGGGCCTAGTTTGCCAGCTGGAACTGATTTGACCCTCTGCTAGGGCGGAGAATTAGTGCCAGAGAGGTGACACTTGCCCCTCCCTTCCAGATCCCGACAGCTTCGGGGTTCGCGGCATTGATGGAGATTCGCGGAGCAGAGAGAGACACGGCCACAGTATCCGTTCCGTTCGTTTCGATCGGATGGCAGCAAGTGCAGCGTGAGGAGAATGCACGCGGCACACACACACACACACGCACGCAGTGAGACGTGGAACCTTGGCTGTGGAGGATTGTCTGTTGATCCCACTGAAACCAAACCTGGATGCCGCTGCCCGCTCCCCGTTACATACGTTGCTGTAACTTTCTCGTGGTAATGAGACTCCGGTGCCCGACTGGAGCATAAATATCTGGCTTTGGACGCCCGATATCTTGTTTTCTTCCTTCCTCCTCACTCTCATCATCATCACCATCTTCCTTCCTCTTCCTTCTTCACTTATAACCACTACTTTTATACAACCGCCAAAATGGTAAGCCTTCCCTCTCCTCCCTTCGCACTTTGATATCCCTCTGAGCTCTATCTAACAAACTCAACAGGTCAAGGTTCTTGCTGTTCTCTACGACGGTGGCCAGCACGCCAAGGATGTATGTCTCGCTCCCAATCAACTCTCCCAGCTCTCTCAACCTCCTCCCCTTGACCTTTTGATTTCCGCTCGTCGATGGTCGTTTGCTCTCTACCCCTCCAAACGCCTTCACGTCGACGACACCTCCCCACTCACACCCACGCTTGCCGATCTCAAACGCGGGGAAATCGTCTCCCTACTCGAGATCAGCCACATTCAACACAAGATGCGGGGCAGTGCCTCTGGGCAAGACATCAGAGTTGTCCATGGGTGGGATTGTCTGTGGGCTCGTGGCTCTTGCAGGATACACTGCATGTCTTTGAGTAACCATAATGCAACCCAAGTCGCCTCCTGGGGCACTCAATGTCTTGCCCCTGACCCCCCTCATTCATCAACCTGCACAGTCTCAGTCAATTGAGTTTCAACCATAACTAACACGCATGTAATAGGTCCCCGGCCTTCTCGGCACCACCGAGAACGAGCTCGGCATCCGCAAGTGGCTCGAGGATCAGGGTCACACCCTCGTCACCACCTCTGACAAGGACCGTGAGGGTTCCAAGTTTGACGAGGAGCTCGTCGATGCTGAGATCATCATCACCACTCCCTTCCACCCCGGTTACCTGACCGCTGAGCGTCTGGCCAAGGCCAAGAAGCTCAAGCTCGCTGTTACCGCTGGTATCGGCTCTGACCATGTCGACCTCAACGCCGCCAACAAGACCAACGGCGGTGTCACCGTCGCCGAGGTCACTGGCTCCAACGTAGTCTCCGTTGCTGAGCACGTTCTCATGACCATCCTGGTCCTCATCCGAAACTTTGTCCCCGCCCACGAGCAGATTGAGCGTGGTGAGTGGGATGTTGCCGCTGCTGCCAAGCAGGAGTACGACCTCGAGGGCAAGGTTGTCGGCACCGTTGCCGTCGGCCGCATTGGTGAGCGTGTCCTCCGCCGCCTCAAGCCCTTCGACTGCAAGGAGCTCCTCTACTACGACTACCAGCCCCTGTCTGCCGAGAAGGAGAAGGAGATTGGCTGCCGCCGCGTCGACACCCTCGAGGAGCTCCTCGCCCAGTGTGATATTGTCACCATCAACTGCCCTCTCCACGAGAAGACCAAGGGTCTCTTCAACAAGGACCTCATCGCCAAGATGAAGAAGGGTTCCTACCTCGTCAACACTGCCCGTGGTGCCATCGTTGTCAAGGAGGACGTCGCCGCCGCCCTCAAGTCCGGCCACCTCGCCGGCTACGGCGGTGATGTCTGGTTCCCCCAGCCCGCCCCCGGCGACCACGTCCTCCGAACCGCCAAGAACCCCTTCGGCGGCGGCAACGCCATGGTCCCCCACATGTCGGGAACCTCCCTCGACGCCCAGAAGCGCTACGCCGACGGCACCAAGGCCATCATCGAGAGCTACCTCTCTGGCAAGTTCGACTACCGCCCCGAGGACCTCATCGTCCACGCCGGCGACTACGCCACCAAGGCCTACGGCCAGCGCGAGAAGAAGTAAAGCGTCTCGCCTCGAGAGGAAGGAAGGATCTACTGTACATGATGATGATTACGAGTCCCACAACTGCATAATAGACGCGGGGATCTAAAAGATAGCGTCGCAGATAATGAAAAAAACTGTAAAAATTAACTACCGTCTCTTGCCTGTGAAGTTGTGTTTGCTGGATCACTGAGAAACAGGGATATTGAAACGATATCCCATAACTACAACGATGCAGAGAGAAAGGTGTCATAGTTTACTTGACTAACAGAGTTGGATGTCTGGACACCCTCAGGAGTTGAAGCATGTCTCGTCACCTCGTGGAGTTGAGGTTGATAAAGTTGATGCTCTCACGGAACTTGAGTACCGGCAGATGTATCCCTATCTAACCAGTTGCTGCCATCATGCACATTTACACCCTCAGGATACCATAGTGCATTACTTAAACCAGCATAACCCTGCTGTATTGTTTATCGATTATTTCGTTTTTACCATAACGTTTGTTTGTTACTGTTACATTTACACGTCCAATTGGTGGGTGGTGGTATTCCTCATCAAGCCAACCGCCGTCATCAAAGCGTCGTTTGTCCGTCTCTCCCCCTCTTTATATCCCCCCATGCCATGACAGGACCATATCCAAATCTCTTAAACCGTGTGAAAACCTCATGATCGTGTAAAAATCATTTCCAGAATCGCCACCACTTTCTCTGCTCGCCTGGCTGTCCCCTTCTCCTCAATACCGTCTCATCACGGCCATGGATGCGCCAAAAGTACACGGGCACGCCGGCCACGACGAATGAGACGACGGCGACGGTCTGGAATGGCTGGGCAAAGACTGCGCGGCTGAGGAGGAACAAGCTCACGCAGCAAAAGATGATGGGCGTTGTGATCCACGTCTTGTAGGGTCGCTCAAGCTGGGGCTCGCGCACGCGTAGCACGATGAGACCTAGCACCGTGAGGAAGTAGAATGTGTAGCCTGCTACACCGTAGAAGGTGACCAAGGTGCTGAATTCGCCGACGACGACATAGCCCGTGGTCAAGACGCCGTTGAGCACAAGCGCATATACAGGCGTGTAGAACAAGCCTGTGTCTTCATCACCGAAAGCACGGCTCAGCTTGCGCGAGAGCCAGCTACGTGTGCGCTGCGTGCTGAGACTGTTCTCATGTTCACTTCCGACACCGATACGGCCAAATATGGCGGGGATGTAGCCCTCTTTGCCGGCGACGTAGGCAAGACGGCTTGAGGTGAAGGTGGACGAGTTGAGAGCACCAAAGCAGCTGGCGCTTACGATGAGGGCGAGAATGAGGGCGCCAACTGAACCAAAGACTTGGGAGCCAAACATGACAGCTACCGTGTTGGCACCATCCATACTCTCAAGGGGAAGGACGAGGAAGTAGGCCATGTTGGCGAGGACATAGCAGAGGATGACCAGAGGCATGGCCGTATGGATAACCCTGGGCAGGTCTCGAGTAGGGTTTCGAAACTCGCCGACCACGTAGTTTGTCTATATTCAGTTAGTCGCTGAAGTTGTAAACAGCAGTGTGTTGCTCACGTTGTCCCATCCATCATAGGCCCAGAGACCTGCATACAACGCCAATGCCCAAGCAGACATGTCTGTCGACGTATTGTCAAACAACTCGTGGGCCTTCCACTCGACGTTGGACTTGCCCTTGAGCGTCTTGCCCGTGATGGCCACCACGACACCCGTGATGGTGACGCCCAGCAGGGCGACAAACTTCATAAACATGAGCATGTCGTTCAGGCGCGTTCCGAGCCGTGTCGAGACGCAGTTCAGAAACGTCACGGCAATGAGACCCACGAGCGCGACCGCCTTGTTGATCCAGGGGCTGATGTGCTCGGCCTCAGCACCGATGAAGGCGCGCACCAGGTACTCGCCCATGATGATGGAGATGATGGCAGCGCTGCCGGGCTTGAGCACCAGCATGGCCACCCATGTAAAGAGGAAGCCCGATAGCTCGCCAAACGTCTTGGCGAGATACACCTGAGCACCGCCGTTCAAGGGGATCGCTCCACCAAGCTCAGCGTATGATGCTGCGCCCGTCCACGCGAGCATACCTGCAATGACCCAGACGAGCAAGGCAGCGCCCGGCGAGCCGACTCGAGCGCTCACCGAGCCCGGAGACGAAAAGATACCGGAGCCGATGATGAGTCCGACTATCAGCGACAACCCGTTGAGGTACGTCAAGGTCTTGTGCTTCTCCAACGACCCTCCTCCCAATCCACCGTTCGGCCGCGCCGTCGACGTGGGAGCCCCGATGGGCGCGTACCCTCCGGCGCCGGCCGTCGAGCTCAGCGGGAACATGTTGGCGGCAAAGTCAAAGGCCGACGACACCGAGTAGGACCGGTGCAACCTCCTAGCTGGGTTGGCGCTGTCGAGAGGGTCATCCTGCTCGAGCGACAGCCTCCGCGACGACGATATGCTAGGTCGCGACGACGACAAGTCCGAGACGCCATCATCGTTGCTGTTTCCCTGGCTCGAGCTGGCGAGGGACGCGAGTTCGAGCGAGTCTCGCGTATGCGACGGGAGCCCGTACGGAGCCATTGTGACTGCTGGTCCTTGTCTCTCTCTCTTTCGCTCTCGGCGGCCTCTCGTCCTCAATCGACCGTCCAAGAGTATTCCCAATCAGACGGTATATTCCCTAGCAGCGATGAAACATAGCGGTCGCGCAGACGTCTTCGAGGGGGGTTCGTAAACGAAAACAGAACTTTGAGGCGCCAGGTGACGTAGATGTCCGGAATGGAATAGTTTTGGATGGTGTCAGGAACTTGTAGTCTCTAGCGGTGTATTTGAAGCGGTAGAGTCGTGAATTGGTCGTAAGATTAAGTAAAAAATCAATAAAAACAATATAATATGTCGGTCGTGTCGTCAATGATTGTTAGTTTCGTCAGGTTTTAATTCAGCACCAAAAGGGGGGGCATCGCGCGTGTTGCATGAACAAGACAAAGACGTCCAAATAGGAGACGCTTCAAGGTCTTAGGGATCCTTCTTAGCTCTGACTTTGGCTGGGTCCCTATGGAACTGCAATCCGCGTATTGACGCCGTTCCCATCCACTATTGGTCGCTGCACCGCCACAATCCCATTACCTAACCAAAGTGGCTCCCTCCCAACCTCACACGCCCTTAGCGATCAAGCATCCTGCAACCGTTCAAACCATCAGCAACGCTATGGCTTCGGACGATTACACTGTCGTCGGTGGCGGCGGCGCCTTGAAGCTCAAGGGGTCCAAGGTGCATAAGAAGAAGAAGAAGCGAGATAAGAAGACGGATCTGGAGAAGAACCTCGACACCGGAAAGAGAGAGGGACCAATTCCAGACAAGGAGGCAAAGGATGAGCCTCGCGATCAAGAGGATGACAGGCCCCAGGTGCAAAAGACCGAGGCCGAGAAGCGCCACGACGAAATAAAGAAGAAGAGGGTAAGCTCTCTCCCCACCCTGCATTGGACTTTTTTTCTAACATGGCCAATTCGCAGCTCCTTCAGCTCGCCGAGTCTTCAGGCGCCAGACCCGAACTTCTCAAGACGCACAAGGAACGTGTCGAAGAGCTCAACACCTACCTCTCCAGACTAAGCGAGCATCACGACATGCCGAGAATCGGCCCAGGTTGAAGAGGCATTGGGTTGCTGCATCAGAGGCAAGATTTCATACACACATCATGGAGCAGGCGTTTTTGGGTATACCCTCATTATATACAATCAACTTTAATGCACATGCTTTGCCTTCTTCATATTTCACATGCAACGGATAAAATAGTGACGTCTCTAATGTTGTAGGCCTCCGTCTGGACTGTGCGTTGGTCCGGAGTGACCGTCATCACCCAGGACCCGATGTCCATGTCAAAGGTTATTTCTCCAAACCCCTGCCCTTGACACGACCCAACTTCATCTTGTAAAAAAAAATCAAAGCGTAGCCAAGCCAAAATGTCAGTTTCAATTAAACAAATACCGGACTTGATCCCTGAGGTGTGTGACAAAACGCTAATCTCTTTGTACCCGCTTGATGTACTATGCACTCTACTACATGCGATTCTCATGTCGACAAATATGCTAGGCGCCATTAATGATTCCATTCCTCCAAGATACAACCGTAAGTGGATGCTCTTGTCTAATCAAAAACCCTTGCCCAATCTGCACGAGCGTCCGATCCCGCTCCCAGTCTATTACCATCATTTTGCTCCCAAGAAAAGACCGTCAAATTCATAATGTGGACGGACCCCGCCGTGTTCAGAGGACTTGGCGCCGGTTGAGGTGACTGGTCAGGTAACTCGTAACACTAGGGGGTCCTCGTGTTTTCGTCCGTCGCGTGGTCCGGGGCCGTATTCGGCTCACAGAAGCATCAGACCGCCAAACAGCATGCCGACAACCGCCGAGATGACACCGCCGACCGAGGCCGAGGATCGGGGAGCGGCGTTCTGGAGGTCGGGGTTGCCGCTGGCGGTGGCTTCGGCCGAGGGGACGACCTCAACCCAGGAGGTCGAGGTCATAGTGGTGACACCGCCGTCTTCAAGAGTAGAGGTGAAGGTCTGGGGCACAGCGCTCGAGGTTCGCCTGGTGCCGGTTCCGGTGATGGTTCTTCGGGTGGTCGTGGGCTCCTCAGTGGCTGAAGTCTCCTGGTCATCGTCTGCACTCATGTTAGCATACTTGTATGATACATAGGTACTAGTGCTAAGCGCGGTCTCGAGTCAACATGCACGTGGTCCATCAAGCTCAGTATAGCGATGATCGGGTATCTGGCGCACTTGCGAAGGCTGTGGATTCGGGTGGTCAGGGTGTCGAAGGATGGCACGAAACACAATAACGCAGCAGGTTTTGGGATTTGGATCCGCATCGTAATCTCCGTAAAGAGACCCGATGCTGGCAGTCCGTCCCACATACCGGTGGTTGTCGATGTCTCTGTTTCCTCTGGAGGCTCAGAGGATGTTGTCTCTGCCTCTTCGGTAGACTCAGACGCTGACCCATTGGCGGAATCAGACGTTGACTCATCAGCGGACTCAGAGGAAGCAGTGGTGGTATCAACAGCAGTAGTTTCAACAGCAGTGGTGGTGTCAGGGGCGGCAGAACGAGCAGTCTCACCCGAGGAAGCCGTCTCGGACGGCGAGGAAGTCAAAGAAGAATCATCAGGCAGAGTAGTTTGCGGTTCAGACGTACTGGCAGCAGTGGAGGTTGCAGTTGCAGCACTAGGAGCAGAGGACTCGGACGTTGGAGCACTTGGAGAAGAGGGAGAAGTCTTGGAAGTCTCCTCTTCCGAATCAGACGTACCGGTAGCAGTGGTCTCGGAATCCTCAGTCGACTCGGGTTCCCTAGTCGACGTTCGCGTAGGAGCCGTAGTCGTCTCGGCTTCGGACTCGGTGGGTTCCTGGGTCTCCGAGGCAGTGGGTTCCTGGGTAGCGGTGTCCCTGGTGGAGGAGGGGTTGTCTGTTTCCGTGTCAGGGGCAGGTTCACTAGGTTCTGAGCTCGCGGGCGAGGCTGAGGAGGGCTCACTCGTGTTGGTGTCGGGGGCTGAAGTTGGTTCCCTGGTAGCCGAGGGCCGAGAGGTAGGTTCTTGAGTAGGCTCCGTAGGTTCTTGAGAAGTAGGCTCCTGGGTAGGCCTGCTGGTTGGCCCTTGGGTAGGCTCCGTAGGCTCCTCAGTAGGCTGCGTAGGTTCCTGAGTAGGTTCTGTAGGCTGCCCAGAGGGCTGTCCGGTTGCCGAGGGCTGGGTAGGTTCCTCGGTGGGCTGGTTTGTGTCGCTTGGTCCAGGAGTGTTCTGCCGCTTGACCATCAAGGCGATGGACTCGGACAGGTTGGGCCTGTGAGAGTTCATGCCATGCTTGTCCAGGGCATCACCATGGCGGTGATGGCCAGGGCACATGCTCATGTTGGTGGTATGTCCAACAACACCGAGTCCAACACCAAGCAGACAGCAGACGGCAAATCCAACCAAAACCTTGCGGGCTGGGGAGATCCTTCGTTGTTGGGGTTGGGCAGGCTCCGAGTCCTGGAGTAGGGCTTCCTTGTCAGACATGATCCTCTCTTCTCTGTCAGTGCTCAACAGTCCGGCCTCCATGTTGTAGTCGTTCTTGTGCGATGCCATGATGATGATGAGTGTTGAAGAGGCTTGAGGTGAGGGTGGTGGTTGAGTTTTGTAAGTTGACACAAGGAAGAGAGGAGGCTGAGATCAAGCTTGGCAGATATGCAAAGCACGTCTAGTGTCCAAGGATAGGTACAGTATCCAGGAAGATGACCAAGATGGGTGGACAGGTTTTGGGTTTGTGTCGTGGGCCGGAACAAGAAGCGACTGGCTGGAAGCAGGTGGTGAGAGGTTGAGGAGGCGAATGACAGGCCGTGAGTGGTGACTGGAGACGGCAAGCTAAATAAGGGACCCAAGAATATGCAGGCGACAGCTGGCGAGAAGGGGCTGATTCCCTTTATCGATGATGAAAGAGTCGTGGGCTAAGCAAACGGGAGGTGGCTCTAGTGTTTTGTCTTGTGCGAGTGCGGGTGCTCAAGGGAGAAGAAGCACGGAGCAGTAGCAGACAGGACAAGACACGGCACAGGGCAGAAGCTGGTGATGCGAGAGTGAGGGAAGTAAAACGACGGAAAGCGAATAGCGTGCCGCCAGCCGATAAACAGTTGACAGTCGATGGAGGCCCTGTTGGAGAAAGTGCACCAAAGGGGTGAGGTGAGTGAGGGTGGAGGTGGAGGCCCGGGAACGAGGTGGAGGACGAGGTGGAGAGAGGCCGCGACGGTGTGTAACACGAGGAGCTGAGTCGAGCTGGAAGAGAGACAAGACAGGACAGCCCAGGACAGAGTTCGGTGTTAAATGCAAGCCCGTGATGCTGGATCGCTGATGGATGGTGGGGATCAGTCCACTAGAGTCCCGAAAGCTAAACTATGGCTGGTCAAAGGAGGCTGAGCTGCAGACGACGACGAGCTCGGCGACTACTGTTTCCTGTGGTGGCAAAGCAAAGCAGAGGGCAGGGCACACACGGGAAGCTGGTTGATGGTTGTTGGAGATACAAATCCCATGTTTCTTTTTTGGGGATGGAGGGAACCGCATGCAGTTTTTAACAACAGCCACCCCGGCTCTAGAGACATCTAGCGCCCTTGTCGGCCTGCCAGGTCCCACCGGCTTCGTTCTCCGTCCACTGGAAGACCGTCCGGCACAGCGTCGACGACGTGCCCAGAGCCTGGCGAGCCTGGCCCTGGCCTGGACTGGAAGGGAGGATGGGTGACAGTGAGGTTTAGGCGCTGAGAGGCGGCTCGACCAGACCAGTCTAGCCCGGAGCACACCTAGAGTGTCAACCAGTGTCAGCAAGGAGGCGCTGGCTGGCACTCGATGGCGCCGTCTGGCTGGCTGGTCCGATGTAAGGCGCTGATGGCTGGCGTTCCTGACGCGCCAACTGTTTAAAAGCAATGGCTGAGAATCCAAGTTCCTGAGACTTGTTCCTCAGCTCCCCGTGGAAACTCGGGACAAGTTTCAGCCTCTGTCTGGCTTTCATAACCGCTGGCTCGCAACGGTCTTGCCCACTGTTGCTCTCCAGGATTATCATCCCCACGGGAAGATCGAGCATCTTGGAATTCACTTGGTGGACGGACCAGTAATATGATCCTCGCTGCGTACGTACCGGTTCTTACGCGTTGCCCCGCTGCTTCTGCTGTCTTTGTTACCGGTTGCAGGGTTATTTTTGTCAGGAGCGCCGCTACCACCGCTCTCGGGTCTTCCACCCCTTGGCTTCTCCAGTGCCAGCGTCCTCGTTGCCCAGCAGGTGCTTCTGAGTCGGACCCGACGCCCCCATAGTGACGCCAGGCGCCGACCTTCTGGAGCCTTGTGATGTCACTGCGGGTGCGACGACAAACGGACCTGGGCGTAGGCACAAGGCCGTGATGCTTGGCTTCGTATTCCCAGAAAAGAAAACGTTGTCCGAGCGAGCCCACACGATCCAGTTGACACGAGACGGAGCAGTCGTCTCCATGATGGCCAGCCTGCATTCCTCTGGGCTGACAGAGCCCCCTCGACGTCGCAGCCCTCGTGCCAGAGGCACACGAAGCCGCCGACAGGTTCCAGCACCTCATGCCAGGCAGGAAATACGAGAAAACCAGCAGAAAAAGTCGGGCATCGGAGGCGTAAGCGGGTAAGCGATCGGGCCCAAGTCATTGGTTCCAGCCAGCCAGAGCGTCCTTCTTTGGTCTCCGTCGCCCCGTTCCCCGGCCCCTGTCTGACCCACGTTGTTAGCCCCTTGTTCCCTACCCCTGTCTTACCTGTCGTCTTTGCAGCTTTCGTTATCCAACCCCCTTCGATTTGTTGATCTTGTCTCGCGGACCGGCACGAATGTGTTGGTGAGATGGCTGTCAAATCATAACATCTGGCCTAGCCTGGCCGTTACTCGTCATAATGTTCATATAGACTGTCGACCTTGCCAACTCGAACGTGAATCCCGCCCATAACCAGGATGAACGGTGATTCTTGGCCTTATCTGATACGTGGAGATGTGCGCGATGACATGACAGGTGACGAGGTGTAACGTTTTTGCCAACGCCGAGCTCGATAACTGCGTCTGAATGTCTGTATCTCTGACAGTCCGACGGCTGCGATCATATCCTAAACGCCATTCAACCATCAAAATCCCAGGGAAAACCCGTCAATCCTTGCAGCACCATAAGAACCGCTCACGTTGATCTTAATTTGGTGCGTCTTGCTCGTGTAGATGCACACGTTGCTACTACAAACGCAATCAGTTCATCCGCCTATTGAGTCCCGTGGAGCACTGGCTCCGCCCGGCGTGTCCGTGCAAGCGGAAGCAGATTCAGTATGCCAAGGAGACATGATGCGGCCGCCGGATCTAGCGGCTCGTCGACAAGAGTGATTTACCGAACAATGACACTGGCCGCGTACTACACCCAGGAAAAAGCTGGTCCGGCGTGTTGAGGCTCGGTCGATGAATAAGCTTCGCGCGGTCTTGGTCGCCTTTCTTCTTGTCCTGAGTGTGGTTGGTTTGCCCTCCTTGTCCCTCCTGCGACCAATGCGGACAGCTCTGGGGCAGACATAAAAAGGATGGTTGTAAGTCGGTCGGTGCTTACTGTGACCATTGCTGTTGCAGTTGACGCAGGTCGCCATCTTGGTCAACCCCAGGCTCAGCCTGAAACTCCAACCCCTCTCTGACTGAATAGGCTTGATCAGCTCTTTGTCCGTTTCGTTGTCTGTAAGCAACTCGTGCCTAGAATAAGCTACTATTGCCCGCCACCAAACACACTTTCTCAATCGTCAAACACGCCAATGCAGTTGTACGAGCCGAGGCGCAGTCATTGGCCTGTAGGATGCGAATGGTGGCCAAAAGAGAGACATGGTGGCCTCTGCTGAAAAACTGCAACTAGTCCCGCAACTCAATTGTCGCCGTACTCCCTCTTGAAGTCTCAGAAACGTGTGGGAGGTGGTGTCGAGAATGTTGCCCCTCGACCGGCGCGTGTCTCTCCAATGCCAGGCCCGACCATTTCTTTGTTGACTTGGTGAGAACAGCACGTAGCAGCACCTTCTTCCTCGCCTGATGCTACACTGGTAGTTCTGCGGCAGGTCTGGCTGTCTGGGCCATCGGGTGGGCCAGCATCACTGGACAGCAGGCCGGGGCTGACGTGTCTGACGTGTCACGGCTGTTGATAGATGCAGTCTCGTGCTGCAGCTACATCAATCCGAGATGCAGCCATCACAGCATGTTACCAATCCGGGGAGGCGGTATCGAGAGAGCCTGCTGCTCAGCGTCAAGTCACTCGGGAAGGATTCTCTTCGGTGGTGCTGATCTGGGATGGGCGCGGGGAGTGACTCTGGCGCGTGCATCCACTGGTCGATCGCTCGTCTATATTTATCCTGGCGGAGACGACATGCGAGGTCTGGACCTCAGTGGTTCCATCTCAGCCCAAAAATGTGACCTTGATGGGACCGTTGAGGGGATTCGGCCCAGCCATAGTTGATAGAAGAACTGGTGCATCTCTGTGCAAAGGAAAAGATGGGGAATGTTTGGTGTTAGTGTTACTGTCGCATCTGCTCGGATGGCACCTTCTTTGACCATAAAACCAACCATTCAAGCGGGGAAAGAAACAGAGGAATGAGACAGTAGGTAGAAAAGGAAAGGAGATGTAACCTCTCTAACATTATGAATAAATTTAGAGAGGAAAAATACTCAGAGACCTCTTACTTTCTTTCCTTCCTTTCGGAGAGTCTCGTCTTTTGACCAGCGTGCCATTGAAAGTCAATCTTGATTCACGTGACGTCCTTGTGGCTTTTGTGCGCCTCAACCAGTGAAGCAATGTGTTGAGTTTCTTGGCTCTCAATCAAATCGATGAAGCTCCTTTTACCGAGGAAGTGAACAAACAAGCGGGCTACCACGAGGCTCGGAAAAGAGCCATGTGCAGGGGAATAAACTAGGTTACCAACTTGAGCGTCTTTTGCGTGTCATGATGCTCAGAGTTCATGACGGGAGGCTGTCGATCCTCAGCCACTATCGTGCGTTCGTGGCTTGTGCCCCTTGCGGCTGACTGATGTCAAAGGCTGACGAAACATATGGTCGCCCGACGGGGAAGGCCACTTTCACATGATGACGGCTGTTCAAGCTTCTCTTCCATGTCAACCAAAACCGTCGGTGTGGGAACGTGCTCCGATTGTCAAGCCGCCGACTCGGATAATCTCCAATTCAATTCATTTTCGTTCCAACTAGGTCACCCTCCCTGCGACGAGTCCTCGACGTCTTTATTTGATGCGCCTGCGCACCCCTACCATCTTCAATGATACCGCTGCGTCCTCGACAGCCTCGTCATGACAGAGCATCTTAGCCCCGAGTCGCTGAATTCCCTCGACCCCGATGAGCAGTCTAGCTTGAGAGTTCGCTCGCGATCTCCTCATCCATACCATCACCAGAATACCGACCTCCCGCACCTGTCGGATCGCTTCTCGCTACGTAACCGCCAAGCGCAATCGACCGGGAGTGGTGACGATGCCCAGCTTGAGCCATCTAGCACAGCATGGCCCCCTCTCCCTAGGGACTCACCTCAAACGAGCGACAGCGGCTCCGAAGCTGATGATGAACACTTCTGGAAAGGGCTGCCAGCGCCCAAGACGAATTTACATAAAGGACTGAGGGGTCTCAATGAGCCGCTTTCTGGATCCTCAACACCCTTGCCCTCACCAGCAGCGCTGGACAGCCATGCTGCTCGCGCGGTGGAAAAGGCCCTTGTCCCTGTTGATACGCCCGAGTCACGGCGTTTGCTTGAGGCCCTTCGACGACGAAGACGAGTCATTGTGCGACGAATAACTGAAGCAGGCATTCTCCTGGCATTGGGTCTCATGGTCGCTTCGAACCCTCAAGTATGGGGGCTTCTTGATATTTGGGGAAAGGGTGTGTGCCTCATATACTATGCTTCGTGCGAATCGCATCAACTGACATACTTTAGACATTCTCTTTCTTGCTATTTCTTACACTGGACTCCTCATCCTCTATCCTCTCCGAGTTGTCCTATGGGGTTACCGTAACCATTCTCCCACTCACCCAATCCCTCTCGAGCTTCCCGCACATTTCGATCCTGCACCAATACTATATCCTCCATCAATCACCCTTTTCGTATCTCTCCTTGTTTGCTCAAATAACCCGGCCGGAGTTCTCCCAAACCTCGTCCTCAGTCTCTGCTCCATCCCTCAGAGCGTCATTCCAAAGGTTGACCCTTATGCCACCTACGATGTGATATCGTGGGGGATTTCTTGCCTTCCGTTGATCTGGAGTCCGCGACAGCGCGAGATCTTCGAGGTCGAGAATCCGGACAGCTTTATATCCGAGGAAACGGCTGTCTTGCTGTATCCTCTCCACCAATCATTATGTGTGGTGCTGCATCACCTTACTACCACGAGTCTCTTGACGGCTGAGCTCCAGCTGCTGTCAATTGCACTCATTAATGTGTTACTTTTGGCTTCGTCGCCGCAGATCCAGATCCTCAAATCCCTTCTATGGGGAGGTGGTCTCAGTTTGCTTGTCTTCTGCGGCCCTGTCATAAGATGGGGAATTGCTCTAGCCAGAGTCCCCAAATGGCGATTTCGCAGGGCATCAATATGTCAAAGTCCCTCTCTATGGAAGTCACTCGCTCAGGCGTTCTCATTACGTCGGATGAAGAGTGAGCTACTGAGGGCGAACTTTGAGGAGACGGTATATGACACGGTTGGCTCATCCGAGGATGAGACTGGGCCCCTTTTCAGGAAGCCAACAAGAGTTAAGACCTTTGGACCGAGTTATCCTGTGACAGCGGATCTCGACAGTGTCCCGTCATCTCCTACGGCTGGCGATGACACCTTCGCCAATGGCACCCCCTTCGTCCGAAGACATACTCTGTCACACATGGACCATATCGTTCGACGCAACGCCACGCATACTCCGTCGGGCCGCAAGAAACGGGCAACATCAATGTCTGTTCGGCCATTTTTCAAGCTTACTCAAGAACAGGCTACATTGAGAAAGTGGCTGTATGCAGGATATGTCTATGTGAGCATCCTGGCCATCATCTTGATTGGTATCCGCACATATGTCCAGAAATTCGCCCTGGACGGCAAGGAGCCCATCGGATGGGCTCTGGGATACCTCTTCGGCGATTTGCCTTGGTTTAGGTACCAAGTGGTCATGGCGAATCTTGAGCGGTGGATCTGTCTACCGTCGCGATCAGAATCGGAGCCAGAAAAGCAATGCCACTTTGGCTGGGTGCAGCATGTTCGCCATGACGACTTTGGCGAGGCAAACACCCGGCTCTTGCTGAGCGTTTACTGGCTGGGTATCTTGATTGTCGGCCTCATCATCGTCTTCCGCCTGAAGGATATCTACGAGGTTGACACACGGCGGAAGGTCTTTCACTTCATGATGGTCGGCATGTTCCTCCCTGCAACTTACGTCGACCCTACCTACGCGGCGCTGGCTCTCTCCTTGATCTTGGCCGTCTTTTTGATACTCGATCTTCTGAGAGCAAGTCAGCTTCCTCCGCTTTCGAAACCGATAGCGTCGTTCCTTGCTCCGTACGTGGACGGAAGAGATTTCCGCGGTCCTGTTGTCATTTCGCACATCTTCCTCCTCATCGGATGTGCCATCCCCCTCTGGCTTGCTCTCGCCTCGATTCCAAGGACTGGGTCCGGTCATCTTGCAGGCTGGGAGGTGCCAACTCGTGAAGTCAGCATGGTGTCTGGCGTTATTTGCGTGGGCCTCGGAGACGCAGCAGCTTCCCTCATCGGCCGCCGCTACGGTCACCGTAAGTGGCTCTGGGGCGGCGGAAAGAGCCTGGAGGGCAGTGTTGCATTTGCTATAGCTGTGTTTGCTGGCTTGGCTGCCGCCAGCATCTGGTTGAAGGTTGGCGGCTGGCCCGCCACGAGTGAGCAAGCTGGTATTATCGCCAGTACGTGGAACGCAGCAATGTGCGCCTCGATGGCGAGCCTTACGGAGGCCGTACTGACAGGTGGAAACGACAACGTCATCGTACCAGTGGTCCTTTGGACATGCGTGAAAAGCCTCGGTATTTGATACAGTGGTGACGGCGTTTGGCGTGGTCCTTTGGTCGGATGGAGAAAATAGATGAGACGGACGGCAGGCGGCTGGATAGAGATGAATGAACGTTTTATGAGATTTTAAAGGGCGACTTCTCAGTTCTTGGAGAAGTGGTATCCCTGAGATGTACTTTCTATACCCCTGAGATAATATAGCAACCATCCTTCAGTTCCCACAGCCAACTCCTGCGCCAAACATGATGTGTTATGCTTTTACGAGTGCGATAGTGATTGTCCAAATTACGACATGAGATCCTCCAAGATCGCTTCCAGCTCATCCTTCCGGAACGGAAGACTCAGCAACTCTGTTCCAAGGGCGTCTGTGATACTCTTGATGATCTGGTGGTCGTGGAATCTGCTCATGGTCAGTAACATGTCGACGTGAGAAACCAAGAAAGGGGGTACTTACTCCTTCAGCAGAGTCCGGAAGGCCATCTCGGAACTGCAGATAAACTCCTCCACCGCCTTGTTGTACACCATTCGGTATTCCACGCCTGTGGGCTCGTCGCCGCCCTCGCCCTCTTCTTCCATGGCGATGAGAACTTCACCCACCAGCAGGCGGAACAGGTTCTTTGCATTCTCGGGCAAACTGCGCAGGACGAACGCAACACCCTCGCGGCCATTAACACGGTGAGCATTGCGGCCAAGTAGCTCGTGAACCTCGTCCACAACGTCGAGCTCGGCAGTGTACGCCGCAAATGTTGTGCAATCATGAAACACCAGATTCAGGGCAGAGCGCACGCCGATATCCCACAGGAGCGCAAAGTCGGGCGTGTCAGCAGAGCAGATCAAACGTATACGGGGATGTGCGGCGAGCTGCGCAAAAGCAGCTTGAGAAGCGGGCTTTCGGAGTGGTGCTGCATCTATCGAGTTGACAATGAGGGTGAGTGTCATTGATGAGTTGGCGAGGTGAGAAAGAACCGCTTGAACCATGATGGAGGGCTGAGCAAGAGGGATACGCTGAGAAGGGTCGATAGCAGTGCCGATGGTGCTGAGGATCTCGCGCATTGTGGTGGTCGGAGTGTAGCCGTTGATCATGACAATCTTGTCTCCCTTGTCCCGCCTACTTCGAGCGTGGAGATGGCCTGCAAGCTTGTGTAGTAACCGCCGCTTCGAGCCATAACCGTAGAGACATAGATTGAAGCCCTGGGATAGCTCAAATGACCATTGCGGAAAGGATTCCGCATGCAGACTCTCCAGGTACTCGATATCGGCTTCGTGGTGGTCTTGGTTCTCCCTAATTATCGTAAAGTACTCATCGTGGGTGAGCAAGGAGAGTGACCCGAGGGTATTGTTCGACGTCTTTGGCCTTCCGGGCTTGTTGTGGGCAAAGTATAGTTCGTGAGGAGGCAAGTCGCGAGGCGGGCTTGGAGATCTGGTCTTCTTGGGCCGCCCCCTTGGCTTTGGGGTCTTCTTTGACGGTGTCGCAGCTTCGTCTACGGCCGATGCGTCTGCGGGAATGGAAACACCATCCTCACCATCCTCCTCATCTTCACTTGAATCGTAAATGTGCCTCGCGAGTCCTTCGTCTTCATCATCGGTGAGATCATCGCCCACCACATGTTCTATGAAGGCCCTTGCGCTCTTCCTCCTCGCGGATCGATCTGCCGCCCGAGGGGTGGCGGCACTCAAAGAAAAAGCCGCAGCTTTTGTAGGGGTTTGGAAGAGAGCAGTGCGACTCGCTTTCGGTGTGGGCGTTTCTCCATTCACAGCCTTCTTCGGGGGTCGACCTCGACGTCGCGGAGTGGGTTTAGGGGTCTCGTCATCGTCGGTCTTTAATGATTCAGTGTGAGCAATTGCAGGACTTTCAGTGCCGTTCGAAGCTAAGCCTTCAGCTTGACTGTCAGAATCGCCGTTGGTTATCGGCGAGTATCGAGCTGAGCTTCTCCTGCGCTTCGAGGGCGTCGTTTCGAGGTCTGATTCTGGGATTGCATCGAGCTCCTGGTGGCTTCGTTTTCGGAGAGATTGTGGTGCTTCTGGCTGGGGATGGCCTGGCTCGAGGACGGCCTTTTTCCGTGGCATGATGAAGATTTAAGCAGAAGGAAGATCGACCCGTATCCCTACAGCGATTGATTTACCTTCTTTGAAAGTAAACGGGGGCGACGAAGGAGATGCAATGCAACCAGTCGCGTTTGAGTAACGCGTTCCTTGCTAAATTGGCTGTGGCGCTTTGTGGCGCTGATCGTGTGGCGCGAGCTTGCAACATCCTGTCAACCACCATTAACTTCCCTTCAGAACATCACGGTCATCAACCTTTGAAACTGTATCACGATGAACTTGAATCTCTCAGCATCACTAAATATCACAAGACTGTTCTTCAAACCGAGTCTTTGTCTACCTCATCACACCGTATCCACCTTCAATGACCTGCCAATCCCTTTGGAGAAGGGACTGCAGAAGGATGGCCGAAAGGTAGAGATCAAGGCGGTCGTCCTTGACAAAGACGATTGCTTTGCATACCCTGATAGCATTGAAGTCTACGGTCCGTATCAGGTGAGTCATCAATGACCTCGGGAGAGACATATCGAGTCATTTGCTAAGGTTGCGACAGACTCACTTTGAGAAGCTCAGGCAAGCATACCCCGGTCGGAAGCTGCTTGTGGTGTCAAATACCGCCGGTGCAACCTCATGGGACAAGAATATGAAGCTTGCCTCCGAGGTGGAGAGAAACACGGGTGTCCCAGTGCTTCCTCACTCAGTCAAGAAGCCAGGGTGCGGGGAGGAGATCATGGAATACTTCCAAAAGCATCCAGAAACAGGCGTCACTGACCCTGCGCACATTGCATTCGTTGGCGACAGACTAACAACTGATATGATGCTCGCAAATATGACTGGGGGCTGGGGGTTCTGGGTGAGAGATGGAGTGATCCCTTTAGAGAAGAAGAGCATTGTGAGTTGAACAGGAATAACCTCAAATGGCAAACAATAATTAACCGTAAATAGTTCTCGAGGGCTGAGCGACACTTATCATCGTTTCTCCTTTCTCGGGGGGTTCAAGCGCCTGAGCCTCGCAGCATATTCGAAGAATAACTGTCGTCTGATATCGTTGCTATTGTCACCGTCAACCGGCCGCCAACAAAAACGGCCTCGATCGAGCAGCCTATTTCGGATTGCATATCCCAAATAGGTGAATCACCAACAATACTTATCGTATCGACTGCTATTCAGCGTCTGCCCTCTGCCTAATTCTCAACCCAACAATGATCCAAAAGATCACGACAATACAATTGGGACTGAATCACCCATCTTGGGACTTTTTGCAACACAACCCCCGAGCGTATAAATATTTCCCTCTGATCCTCCCGTTTGTAATTTGATCTCGAGACTCAACCTCTTCCAAACAAGTTTGCAAACGCCGACTATCTCGTAGCAGTACTTGACCAGTCATCGATCGCATCTCTCCCACTCTGATACCCACAACCACAAGCCCCGTGCTCTCCTTCTTCTGCGATTTTTTGCAAGATGGGCGGCAAGGTTTGGTCCACCGACGAGGAGCGGGTTTTTTGGGAGGTCGTCGTCCCCGTCTCGCCAAACGCTGCTAACCCTGCCAAACGGCTTTTGAGCTGGGGTGAATGTGTTGAACTGATGAAGAGAGAGATTGGAGCCGATGCCCGTCGGGAGTATACCCAGACGATGCTCTGTAAGTGGAAATAGCACCGTTTGTTTCTCCATCGCCGCTAACAGTCAAACAGATGAGCATCACTATCAGAACTTTAAGCCCGGCGCCAAGTCTCCCAAGGCCAACCCCTTCCTGGAGAAGCACCTGCGAGACATTGGTGAGTTCGCATTCGCCCCCTTGACGAGTTGGAAACTGACAGAGCAACAGAGTGGTTCAAGAAAAACAAGACTTCGCCCCCTCCTACTCCCGCTCAAGCTCCCACTTCGGACGACCCCTTCTTGGCCTCTCTTCTGAACGACAAGAACAAGCCCAAGCCCAAGACGAAGCGTGGGCGCAAGGCCAGCCCAGTTGTGTGCCACGCAGAACTCAGCGCTGCTGAGTTGTACAAGCTGGTCAGTGGGCACGATCATCTGGCAGCCCTTGCCAAGTCTTTCACGCCCATCAACCAGGGCGGACGAAACAGTCTTGCCAATCCTGTTGCCAGCACTGCTACCACTCCTGCTCACAACACTGTTACCAACTCTTCTGCCAACACTGCTGCCAACTCTTTTGCTAAAAATGCTGCCAAGCCTGCTGCCAGCTCTTCTGCCAACTCGTTCGCCAACCCTTTTGCTAGCAACTCGGGTTCTTCGCTCAGCTCTCTCGCATCCAGTGGCCAACGAAAGCTCCCAAAGGTGGCCCAGCGCCAGATCAAGAGTGGTACGCTTACACAGACTGTCAGACAGCCAACTTCTTCGCAGACACTCGTCGCCCAGTCCTCTTCTGGACCCAACACCCTTCTCAGCCGCCAGTCTCAGTCTTTCGGGAGTGGCACTCAGGGCATGGCCCCAGGAGTCCGCCAAGATGCCCGACGCACTCAGGGTCTGAACACTGCGGGAACTACCAACCAGGTTCACGGTTCTTCTTCGTACGTCCCGTTCTACCAAGGCTACGCGGCAACTTCTCAGCAGACCCCCGCCCAGACTGTTTACCAGACGTCCTTCCAAATCCATCGCCAGTCGCCTATCCAGCACAAGGAGGAAGGGCCCATTCGACTGCCCTCGATTCGCGAGATGTTCCCCTTCACATTCACGGGACCAGAGCAGGAGGCGTATGCTCGCCGGGAGGCTGATGTCATGCTGCTGAACCGAAAGCGCAGCATCTCTGTCGAGGATGAGCAGATGTCTGCTCCCAAGCGACGACCTCTTCCCGACCGTCCCACCCCTCGCCAGAACTAGACGAGCCACAGCCGTCTCATGAGCGCGACTGATTCAGCTACGAAGTCAAAGATGTTTGGCACAAAATGGAGATGACATTATGACCAAGGGAGGATAAGCACCTTGCTAACGAGAGAGACTGCGACGGACTACAGGGAACAGGTATGTGATGGTTGTAACTCACAAGCATGGAAGGTCTTGCTGGACGAGACTTGGCCAGGGGATTGTGAAGGGGGGATGAAGGGCATGGTTTACAAGGTTCACATGGTTCCAGTTTTGTAACGATTTAGTTGATCCGCGCAGATACTCCGAGCTTAGCATTCAAAGTAGTTTTGGTAGATTTGAGGTTCCCGATGTGACATGTTCTCAATGTGATATTGCCCGTCTTGGTAGGTGGGGTTTATCCTGAAGTTGAGGTTCAAGTTGAAGCCCCGCGCCAAGGTCCGGAATGGTGGGGCCGATTTCATCCCGCCCCCGGAAAGCGGTGGCAACTGGCAAAAATCCTGCCTCCGAAAGATTTCCCTCCAAAGTCCGTCCATTCGGCCGCCACAGCTAAACCCGCGATAACCTCAACTCGATCCACGCAGCCACGATGAACTTCCCAGGGACCGCTCCGACTGCTGCCACCGCCGGCGCTGCAGGCGCGATGCCCACGCCCGGCGGACCCCAAGATCCTAATGTCAAAGCTGTACGTTTTTCACTTCTCGGCATGTGGAGGGGTGTAGGTTGGCTAACTCGAGAATTAAACAGGTCCAAGCTGCGATGGAGTCTTGCTATGGAAAGTCGGTCATGTCCGGAGTGATGGGCTTTGGCATGGGCGGAGTGTTTGGAATGTTTATGGCATCCGTACGTCCCGATGCTCTTCATCCTCGAAGATTCACCAGCTAATCCGCCCCATTCTTAGATGTCCTACGATACACCCTACCACACGGCCGTCCCCGGCGCCCCTCAGAGCACAATCAGCTCCCTCCCGCTCAAGGAGCAGCTCAGGATCGGCTTCAAGGACATGGGCACGCGGTCGTGGTCCATGGCCAAGAACTTTGGCAAGGTCGGCGCCCTGTACTCGGGCATCGAGTGCGGCGTCGAGGGGCTCCGCGCAAAGAACGACCTCACCAACAGCGTCGCCGCCGGGTGCCTGACGGGAGGCGTCCTGGCCAAGAACGCTGGCCCTCAGGCTGCGGCCGGAGGGTGCTTGGCTTTTGCGGCGTTTAGTGCTGCTATTGATGCTTGGATGAGGTCGCCCGCCAAGGACGAGTGAAGGGCGTGAACAGCAAAAATGGTGGATTATGTTGTACAGATATGAATGCTTTTCTGTGGGAGTTTATGGGGTTTATTTATTAGAGCATAGGGCTGGCGTTGGGAGACGGACTTTTCTCTCCTCTTTGGATCTTTTGGCCCCTGGCGGATGTGCCCATGGCGGAATAGACGATTGTACGTGTATCAACAGTGTGTAATATCGAACACGCTTCATAGAGGAGCGGATTTGCAAGAAATAGTGTATGGTCTATCTATTCTTCAAGATGTATCTATCTACAAACAAGTTCGATTCAAACACAATTCCCCTTTCCTTAACGCCACGCTTCGAATCATAACAAACAGTCATGCACACTAATTGATACAATGGTCAAGCTCAGGAGGTCTGATATACTTCAAAGGAACCAAACTCCCAATATGCATTCTGGAAAGCCTCGGGGTTATTCGCAACGAGATCAGTGCAGTTGCTCGAGCCTGTACTTGTCAGTCTTGTCCTCTACCAGTTGACCACATCTACTCACATCCCGATTCGTCCCAGACGGCATACACCAGCTCGCCGCACAAGTCAATGTTTGCAACGATGCTGTTGTTCTTAAAGTGAGATCCGATGTTGCAGTCCGTGTTGGGAAAGTCGGCGACGGCCGTTCCCCAGGTGCTGGGGTTGGGCTTCTTGTCCTTGATGTCGGATGGGATCGAGTCTCTGGCGAACTGCCACATTCGAATACCCTCGTCTCGCCACTCCATGGCCATGACTCCTCCGCCGTTTTGGTTGAACCTCGTCCCGTAGCCGTCGGCGGAGGACTTGACGCCACAGCCTGCATTGCTGTTCTTGCTGTGGTCGCAGCTCTTCTGCAGCGCTTTGCCGGTAGCCTTGCGTCGCACATCCATGGAGCAGCCAGATGTGGTATGCAGTGTCATCTGGTTCCCGCTGGCGGCTTGGTTCGTAGCCTCCATGACGTCGATCTCGCCATTGTCGGGCCAGTTGGAGTGGTCGGTGAGCCAGAGGGCGGGCCAGGTGCCGCAGCCGTAGGGCGTGTGCTTGACGTCAAAGACGAAGAGACCGTTGTCGTACGTCTTCTTGGACTCGACGCGCACAGAGAAGCGACCCGTCGAGGCGTTGGGTTCGTCGTTGGGGCCGACGGATGTGTCGACTCGTAGGATGGCGGAGCTGGATGAAGCGTATGTGAGGTTCTGTGGGAGTTAGTACAACGACAGGTCAAGATGATTATGAAGTATGCATACAAGAGACTGTGCTTGTTCTTTGGGAACATAATGGACAAAGCCACCAGCTAGAGTCATGTCAGTTTGGCGAGTTCAAAGGTCAGAATTGTACTCACTTGGATCATATCCGGTAAAGTAGTTGAACTCGTCAAAGAAAGACTCTCCCTCAACTGTGACAATCGTTAGACGTTGGCTCGACAAGCAACTAAGAGTAACGCACTTGTATCTTTCAAGCTATACGACAGCGCCGTATAATCAGGATACTTATTCTTCTTCGCCTTTGTAACCGCAACGCCAATAATGATGGCGAGGATAACGACAACAGCCACCACAACTCCAGCCCACACCCGCTTCCTCCAGTATCGCGGGTTCCACCAGGGCATCCTCGGAGAAGCCCGTCGGACATCCTGTCCCGGCCGGGCGAGCAAGATCTCGTCGTACGCCGGTGGTATCTCTCCGTACGCCGGCGGTATCTCTCCAGGCTTGACTTCAGGTATAAATCGGGTCATTGTGTTGGCAGTAGTCGAGTATAATCAAGTGTGCAAAGAATGTTGAAGAAAGAAGGTCGAGACTCTTTTGAAAGTTGAAATCTCAGATTGCAGTGGTTAAAAGAAACTACTGAAACACTTACGCCTCACTTGGTACACGCAATGCAATGCAATGCCCAAGGGTATGGAGCCATGATAAACACCAAACCAGCTTAGACGGCAACGGCTCCGGAATGCCAACACTCTATCGATGCTTCTACCCCCCACATACCCGTATCCACACTCACGCTTTCTGTGTGGACACCGTAAAAGCAAGGCTGTGCTCCGGTGAGGATCCATGAGATACTTTATCAGGGGTTGCGAGGCCAACACGAAGAAACCACGACCAAAAAGGGAAGAGTACCAGTAATGGCGTTTTCTATTCCCGTCGAATAGAATCAGCCTAAAGAGAAATAGCCCCAGAAATAAGTCTGCTGCATGCTCCTTGCAAGGGAGGTAGTGTTTCGCTGTGGCCGGGCAGGCCGGCTTCTTGGTCAAGGAGACGCGTAATCTAGCCCATGGCCACGACCGATCGATACTCCAGATCCCGAGAAACAGCGTCATCCATTCCTATCTCCACAAGATACCAGACAGACTCTTTTAGTTATAGGGTCTGCTTAGTTATATTGTCCGGAGATAAAAAAGAGCCTTCCCCTGATCATCACATTCATCCCGTCGATCCGGATGAGGTCCACTAGACGCTAGAACACTTACATATACGAGGCCCTGTGGTAATTATGGCAACCCCGACGGTGTTATTGGTAAGCGAGCAATGGTCTACGGATAGATAGGCGAGTCTGGGCAAAATTCTTTAAAAAGCAATGAGTGCTCATGATGATGGAGGGTTCGTGTTGGGGTGGTGTTGCCCGGGAGTCAAGAAGCGCCCAAGCCGTCACTTGTTGATGTTGTGCATTATTTGAAAGTCATGATAAGACAAGATGGCCTAATACACATCATGGGTTTATCTACAACATCTTATATGTACACATGGATCCTTTCTTATTATAGAAATCACTGGCGAGTGCCGTGCAACCGATCGAGTCAGGTACCAGAGACATGTCTATCCGCTGTAACTCGCAAAGCATGTTCTTCACGAGTCGGCATTTCCTACGTGTCTTGACATGATTAATAAGTTACGGGTTTAAGCGTCTATGAATAGAACACATGCCAACGGTGGCATTATTTTAGACAAGGGCCCTTGACCCAGCAGAAACGTAAACATTTGCAGTATTGTACATTGTTGATAGAGCTTCTTTGCATTTTGTAGGACGAGAATGGTGATGATACAAGCCATGGCCCAGAAACCTCTATCTAAACAGCCAGAGTCCTCGAAATGGCAACAACAGCGCAAAGCCAAGCTCCAATATCCGTCGTCAGCATCCTCGTCATGTTGACGCTCAGCCACCTCCTTAGCATGCCCACATTATCCGTCCCCTCCTCGGCCGACGTGTCGTGCATGAGACTCTTGAGCTTCCACGCGACGGCGGGCACGTAGACGAGGTGTCCCAGTGCGAGCGCGGCGGTGCCCGCGTAAAACGCCGTCGACCCGCGGCTCCGCAGCAGCGGGCGCTCCAGCCACACGGCGGCGAGCGAGGTCCAGAAGGTGGTGCCGATGAGGGAGACGACGGCCCACGGCCCGGAGCCGAAGAAGCCCGTGATGTAGGTGGGCAGGATCGCGTCCGCCTGCTTGTGCTCCACGGGCGGGCGGGTGAAGATCTTGAGGAAGAAGTCTTGGTCCCAAGCGAACCAGAGGGAGCAGGTTGACGAGACGAGGGGCGTCACCAGGAGGAGGGTCCTGGGGTTGAAGAAGGCGCCGGAGGCCATGGCGGGTTTTTGCTGGTGTTGATGGAAAGGAAGCTTGAGATTTGGTGTTGACGTGTTGACGTGAATGCAAGATGCCGTGCAGGCAATTAACATATTATCTTGTGCAGTTCTAGTCTTTGACTATTATAAGGACCCAATCTAAATCGTTGGTAGTCCTTCTCAATTGATCCTTCAAATTATCTGATTCACTCGCGACACGAAAACCCTCCGACTGCATCGCTTTTTCCTTCGCGCCTCGCCTCGCCTCGCCTTCAACAACTCCACATGGACGATCTATCTCAATCGCATTCGGAAGTTTTAGACGTCACAAAGCCTCCGATGTTACAGGTACGTTAGGTCAAAACTTCCATTGACGATACAACTAATTTACAGACTATCGCATGATCTCGAGTTTCATTCCGGGTTATTTTCTTCATTATTTAACCACTATTCACATGCCCGGATCCGAAGTCGTTTCCAAATCGTAACTCTTCATAAAGCCCACATCAGTCAATCTCAAGCCTCAACGCGTCGTACTGCACATAAACAGAAGCCGGCAGAACAGCAGGCTCATAATTGACAGCGTTGTACGGCAGGCTCAGCACAATCTCGTTCTCGCCCTTGCCCAAGAGACCCGCGTCAAAGACAAACTTGTGCGCAATGTTGTAGCAGCTCACAGAAGAGCGCACGGCACACGAGCTGCTGTGGTGATACCTTGAACAAGTTAGCACTGGCATCTTCTGGAATGGAAAGCACACTTACGGAATAACCCACGGCTCGAGATCCTTGCCATTGATGTTGACCGTATACTTGAGGTTCGAGTGCGGCTCCGAGGCGTTGTACACATCCGTATTTCCGGCAGCTGTCTTGGCTCCAGCGAGCTGCACCGTAAAGGTCGCCTGCTTCTTGCGCTTGACCTGGGACTCCTTGAGATCAAAGGTGATGGTCCAGTTGTTGACATCGCCGTTACCGACATAAGCCTCAGGGCGCGCGTAGTTGGCCCGTCCGCCAAACACGCTCCAGTGAACGTAGTTGAGGTCCTTGCCTACATCGCTCTCGCCAACCTTGAAGTGCACGCCATCGGGGAAGTCCTTGGGGAAGTCGTACGCGCCCCAGTAGACGCGGTACTGCTCAGGCTGTAGCGGCTTGGACGTGTCTGGCTCAAAGCCGTGGCGGTACTCACCCGAGGTCTTGTCAGGCGTTCCGATGCGCCAGAGCTCCTTGCCCGAAGACTCTTCCTTCCAAGTGACCTTGGTCTTTTCAGTATTGCCAGCCTTGATCTTGATCTTGTCCTTGGTGAACTGTCCAAAGATGCCATCAGCGTAGACGGTCAGACGGTATGTGCCAGCCTTGACCATGGGAATGGTTGCTTTGCCATTACCGTCGAGATTGGCCCAGTACTGGTATGCGTTGACGTCAAACACATTGTCCTGGAAGTCGACACCGCTCTGTGCGAGAACGGCGATGGGGTTCTTGGCTCCCTTAGGCAGATCGACCCTAACCTCAAAAGTGCCACGGTTCTTGGACGGGACGTAGTTGGGGACATGCTTGGCGATGGAGTCGTAAAAGTCAGCGTTCCACTCGGGATCCGCATACTGAGCAGCATCGGCCTGAGCTGTGAGGATATCTGTATCGGCAGGGAAGCGGTTGAAATGGTAGTATTGCTATCCCCGGTTAGCCATGTTCATCTCTCCTGACTCGGGGTAGACTTACAGGTCCGAATGTGCGGTCAAAGCCATGGGTGATGTTGGGCTGTTGCTTCTTAGCTGGCACTCACAGGGGCAAGGTTAGGGGTGCCTACCGTCTGATCTCCGTGGTGGTTGGAGCTGATGTAGTTGTAGAGGATACCATCCACAGTAAGATCCGAGTGCAGAGGTCCACCAAAGTAGGTGTCCTTGGTGTTCATGACGAGCCAAGCACCATAAGCATCGCCATCCTTGGTCTTGGAGCCATCGGCAAACCTATTACACGTCAGTCACCAGTTCTAGAAGCCATTCATGTACACTTACAGTCCATAGGCCTTGATATCACGCCAGTTGTCCTGGAACGTGTACTTTGTAAAGTAGTCCGCCTCCTGCTTGACATAGGCATCATCAGGCGTGTTGCCCATATACCACGTCGCATCCTGCACCACGACCTGCTTCGCCTTGGCCTCGGTGCCGGGGAGAGGCGCATACTGCTTCTCGTTGGTCAGGAGGTGCGTCCACATCTCGCTGTTGGGCCTGAACATGGTTCGCAGCTCCTGCAGGTTGCGCAGGAACGGCTGCTCCTCGTTGTGGTAGGCCACCCTGCTGAAGGTGTGCAGGCCCGTCTCGCCGTCCCTCAGAAACCAGTACTGCTCCAGCACCTGGCCCGTCTCGGTGAACGTGTCGGCCATCATGATGCCGCCGTAGTCCTTGCCGCTCGAATCCTTGCCCTTGAAGAGCTTGTACTTGGGCGTCATGGTGCCGGGAGTCCAGAATCCCTTGGGCGTGCAGTAGCAGTCGAGATACGGACCCTGACCGGTAGAGCCCGATCTCGTGCCGAGGAGGTTCGTTCCATCGAGGGTGAGCTTCACGATGGAGCCACCGGGCTTCTGGACGGCGGCATAGAGGCGGTCGTTGGAGATGACCAGCTCAGTGTCGGACTCGGTTGCCTTGAGAGCTGCGGCCACCCATTGAGGTGCCTGAAGCAGCAAGGCGGCGAGGGATACGCTGCGGAACTTCATGGCGACGATGGGAGATGTGAGTCTGCTGGAAGACCTAGCTCCTCAGTGACAGCTTCACGAGCTTCATCTCCCTTTTATAAGCTTCCCAAGTCCCCCACAGACCAGTCCAGCCCCCATTGTTATTTGGGGGATGAAGCTTCGAGCCAGGACCTGGCAAAGTGACCTCGAGTTCCACCGAGCAGGGCCATGTCTCCCCATGGGGAGATGCCGATCACCTCCTTTCAGGCTAACGGGGCGACCGGTTGGGGGAGGTTCCCCATCTTTGCATTCGGGGTTCGGGCGAAAGACTTAGCGAGAGGGGAACCCGGCTGTCAGGAGAAGCCTCTTGGCTCCGGCAAAGACCCAGTTGCGGAATGGCATGGCATGGTGAATAACACCACGATTCTTCTTCGAGTCCAGAGAATCGCGGGTCGTCGCCTTGGCCCCCCGCAAGTCGGGGCCCTGAAGCGGCTATAATTCCGAGGCTGGGGGAGGGGGACCCAAGAGGTGCAATTCCACGTATTGGAGATGGAGCTACTCAAAAGACTTCAACATGCATGACCACGTCGTAGCCTTTCGGGGTAAAGTTCACCAGGCATCCCTGTGTTGCTGGTCGAAATTGTGTAGCGGAAGAAGCGGAAATTTGACGCACCGACTTGGGCATGACTTGTGCCTAAGTGCAAAGTCAAGTGAGAAGAGACTTAGGTCTGCCTCAGATCATGCTCCTCTTACTCTTAAAGATTCCCATCTCAGTAAGGCAATCAGTGCTGATGATAATTTACAAGGACAGCCTCATTGGTATCTGCACAGGAAAGGTGTGGCATCAAATATCTGCTCCTCATAGCAAAGGCTGTTGGAACACACCATCCATATTAATCATTGACGCCTGACCTGGGTCTAACTTTATACACCACAAATAACCATACAATCTGCTGCTTAATCTTCATCGTCGTCATCCACTCGTGGCCGCTTGGATTGCCTGCTATCCTCGTCCTGCAGACCGTAACCTCGCTTCGAAGATGAGCCCTGATCCACCTCGGACAGGAACTTGTCCACATTAAAAGGGTCGCCGGCATCCTTCTCGAACTGTACTGGTCCCTCTCGCGCCTGTAAAGTATGTGTTAGCATAGGATTTGGCCATGTGGAAGACATTGAAATACTGACCTCAACCTCGGCGGCGCCCTTAAACGTTCCTTTGCCCAATGCCTCTCCGAACCGGCTTGCCTTTTGAATCTTGGCCATCTCCATATCTCCCGCCTCGGCGTCATCGTCATCCAGGTTGGCTCGCGGTCGGTAGATACTGCTGATGGCGTCCTGCGCTGCAAAGAGCGGCTTGTCGTAGGGGTTATCCTCGTTGATGCCGCTGTCAAATCCACTCGACTGGTTGAATAATCGCGAGTCGTACATGGTCTCCTTGGACTGCGTCGGCTTGGCCACTCCCAGAGCAATCTTTTCCGAGATATCTCTGCCTTGTTCGCGCGCCATGACCTGGGCTCGGCGCTCGGCACCCATGCGATTCTGCCGTAGCTTTCGCTCCTCATCCCGCTGCTTCTCCTGTCGCGCCTTGATACGCTCTCTAACCTCTTCGTCCTCACTATCGGAGCGATCCGATTCAGAGTAGCTGTAACTTCGCGATCGTGACCTTGAATCTCTCGAGTCTCGGGAATCGCGAGAGTCTCTGCGCTTGCGGCCTGCACCTGCACGCTCTGTCCTGGCCTTCTGTGCCAGCTCCCGTAGATTGTCTTCCTTCTGTGCCTTCTCCTTCTCCGCTAGTCGCTGTTGCATCATGGCGCGCTGCTGAACCTCATCACGAGCATGGCGTTCCGCCATCTTGATAGACTCAGCAAACTGGGCATGCTTGTCGCTGATGGCCAAATCCTGCATTCCCCTTCCGTCTGCCGCCAATCGCTTGTCCAGCGGTACCGTAAAACCCTTGGGGTTCTTCCAGTTTGAGACTGGAGGCGGAATCCTCCACATCTCTTGGTCTTCGGCTGTGAGCTTTCTGGGCGGCGAGTGCATGACTGGTGGAGGGGGCGATGGTGGTCCTCGAGGAATCTTCTTGTGCTTGAACTTTGGGGGCTCCATAGGATCGCGTTGCCTCTCGACAATCTTCATGATGCGGTCCTGTTTCTTCGAGTTGTCGCCCATCTGGTTCGCCGGTGTGTATCGCACAAAAGTGGCATCCTTTCGCTGTCCAATATTCACATTCTTCGGCTTCTGAGCAGCCACTGCGCCGGTGACCAACGCGGCCAGGGCATTCTTGGTCCTTTCCGTTGTTGCCTCGACAGACTCCTTGTCTGGTCGCGAAAGATCAATCTCGCCCGCGTCGGCGCGTTGTCGAAGAGGAATCAGTTCCTTGAACGATGTGTGAACTATACGGGTTTCGCCGTGGCCCTGTCGCGCGATCGCGTCGTATTTGACCTTGCCCTCGGAATCAACCTGAATCGCCAGCGCGTTGCTCGTCGTCGCGCCCTTCTTGCCCATGTCGAGCGGATACTGGGCAATGGGAACCTCAGGGAAAGCGCCTCCATCGCCAAAGTCCTCCTGCGTGCGTGGTCGCCATCCTGATCGCTGTCCGTAGGCAGGAGGGCCGGATCGTTTGAGCACGAGCTGCGTCTCGTCGAGCTGGCCGGGGCCAACAATCCTCACGCCACGCTGCTGAGCTCGCGCGGGAACTTCCTCGTCCTCACCCGTATACTTGGGCTTGGGCAGCGCAGCCTGAAGCGACCCGGCGATCGACGTCATTTCGTTGTCGTGATGGGGATGGAGTGTTTGAATGTCGTGTCTTTGAAGATCGCGGAGGCTCCAAGGTTCAGAATTTCAAGAGGCGACGCGCCAAAATGGGTTTAGCGCGGGCCGCTGCAGCACACGCCAAGATCTTGGGGCGCCACCAACAGCTGCCCCAGTGACACCAAGAACACTTGGAACCTTGAGCAGAACCTCAAGATCAGTCATTTTAGCATTTGGTTCAAGGGAGATGAATTACGGGTATTCGAGTATCCAGAACGGCTCAGACTTCAGATATTCACTTCATATTATGCCATCACATCGACAATTATTAGAACAACCCTTGCTGTCTCTAGCCGTCCAATCAAGCGCATCATGACAACGTTCATCGGCTTCGTCCCATGGAACATCACAGCCTCGGGGCCGAAAACAGGCGCCACGCAAATCCCCAGCCAGACCGTGAGCTATGTTTCCATTGATTATACATAACATTTCCAGTATCCGCCTCCTTTTTGATCTCGCGCCTCGTAACACCCAGATCCAGCTTGGTATATGGTACATCGGATCCTTTATACGTAACCCTTGCGCGCACCCTTTGACAGTCAGCACATGTCAGTCTCTTACACTTGGCCAAACATACCTGGAAGAAGAACCGAACGACAAACACCTGCAGGGCACCCATACAGATGATCAGGCCGATCTGGATCATGCTAAAGTTGATGATTCGGCCCTCGGTGCTGTTGACGGTGGCAAAGTTGCGGTTTTCACGGGTTCGGAAGTACTTTTGGTTGCGCGAGATGGTGGAGAGCTGGCCAGACACCTTGAAGATGGCCTCCTCCAGGACAGACGTCTGCTCCGGGGTGGTTCCCTGCTTCGAGGGCAACTGGGCGCGGGCCTCGTTCTCGACGGCAATCTCAAAGTCGACATACTTCTCGGCAAAGGTGCTCATCTCGTTGTCGAAGCAGAACGAGTAGTCACCGACCACGTTGGCCGAGAAGACAAAGTCACCCTGCCTCTCCTTCTGGCCATCCATGATGATCTTGCCATTGGGACCCTCAACAATGTAATCGACATCGAAAGAACCTCCAGATTGGACCTATAGTATTGTATTCAGCTCGAGTCCCGATGCGTATGGTGGCGTCGTGTGAGGCTCACGGCAAAGTAGAATGCGATCTTCTCGCCCTCCTTTTTCGTCGCCGTGTAGAAGCAGGCCTTCTCGTTGGCGCCGAGCTTATAAGTCAGGGCAGTAGCGGCGACGTCGGTGATGAGGCAGGCGAACAGCCCAGCGAGAAGTGTCGGCAGTCTCATGGTTGCGGTGTTGTGAGAGATGTTGTCGCGTGCTGGACGGCTGGTTCAGGACAAGCTGTCGCCAACTGGAGCACATGTAACTGAACGGGCCACGATTGAGCTTCGGGGCGGAATTTTGCACCCACCGGCCCCCTGGGCGCTGAACCCCTGGAAATGGATGGGAATGCCAGCTGGAGCCCCTCCTAGGCGGTACTAGCCACAGTCTAGAAGCCACAAGCCACCCCTTGTTGGTGCGTCAAGGGGTATCAGCCACACTTCATTTGCCAATACGCGTCTAGGCGTGTTCCATCTCGTTATCAAGGATGATGACCTCACTCCCCTGTCAAGCTCTTTCAAGGAGTACGTGGCTGACTTCTTAAACAACCCCCCAAACGCAACCTTTGATCCTCATGTCGCATTGACAGATTGGCATGACGTCCTATTCCCATTCTCTTCTCTACCCTCTTTGATCGACGATATCTCCTAAATTGGCCCGTCAAGGCGCCATCCATTGCCAACCGTCAGCCGGCACTTTGTTCCCCTAAACGGCCATCTCCAAAATGGCCCTCCAGACGACAGTCGCAAATGTATCCTCGGTCGCCCTGAGGATATGTGCCGTCGTCTTTTTCAGATTTGTCCGTATTATCCGATGGATTGGATGCCATAATTGACTAACAATACATGCAGTTCCCTGTAAGCCGGGCAGCCTCAGAGTAGCTCCCGAGACAAGTCTAACCTCCATGACAGGCTCATTTCCCTTCAGTTGCATTTGCACTCTTCGCCATCTATGTGCCCTCTTACATCACAACCTACTTCTCTAAGCCCCAAGTGGAGGTCCTCAAAGATGAAGTCGACGTCACATTGAAAAAGTCCACCATTACATCTGCAACACCGTTGTTGACCAGAGACGGCGTCGCAGTCGCCCCCGCGTCTGAAGTTGTCGCCAATGTGGTTGACATCAAGGAGAAGATTGTCGTTGGTGAAAAGACTCCTAGCGCATTCAAGATCCTCTTGCTGGGAGCTCCCAGTGCCAAACGCCCCATTGCATCATTCCTGACCTTCCTTATCAACGTCATATTCATCGCCTTGACGGCTGATGCTCTGTTTCGTGCGAGATGGTATTACCCTGCCGATGACCTCTCGTTCGTTCGTCTCGGATACGTCTCCCCTTCCGAGGCTCGCTTCATCATCCGTGAGCCTGATCAGACCAAGCTGCCCATCACATTCGAGTACCACATCCAAGATGCGCAGCTATCACCTGAGTCGAACTTGTGGTTGACTGCAGGCTTTGTCACGTCGACGAATAACAGCACCGACTTCACAACAACTCTAACTGTCCCCCTTGACGACTCCAAGCAGAGAAAGTATGAGTGGAGAACCTCCAACAACCACACTGGCGAGTTTCGATCTGCTCCCAAGCCGGGCCAAATGCCTGACACAGAGAATGGACTATTCACGTTTCTCTCTACTTCTTGCATCTTGCCTCGATTCCCTTACAACCCGGTGGACCACCCCCTAGCTATCCCCGGCTTGAGGAACCTAGCAGACAAGCTTCCCTCGTTGAGCCCTCAGTTCATGCTGTTCCTGGGCGACTTCATCTATGTTGATGTTCCCGAGCGATTTGGAAAGTCGGTTCAGGAGTACCGCATGCAATACCGCCAGGTTTACGCTTCACCAGACTGGGCTCCCGTGGCCCAGAACCTGAGCTGGATCCACGTTCTGGATGACCACGAAATCTCAAACGACTGGTCTTCAAACACGACTGGCATTTACAGCGCCGCCGTCGATCCCTGGCACATCTATCAAGCCAACGCCAACCCACCCGTCGCTCAGTCTGCCACCCAGAGCGGCCCAAGACATAACGCTACTTGGTACGAGTTCACTCAGGGCCCGGCTAGCTTCTTCATGATGGATACGCGCAGCTACCGCTCCAGCAACAACCTCCCATTCAATGCGACCGACAAGACCATGCTTGGAAAGGAGCAGCTATCTGACCTGCTGTCTTGGCTGGCCCGACCCGAGCCGCAGGGAGTTCGATGGAAGTTCATTGCCTCGTCCGTTCCCTTCACCAAGAACTGGCCTATCAACGTCAAGGATACCTGGGGTGGTTTCCTTACGGAGCGAAAGCAGATCCTTGAGGCTATGTGGGATTCTGGTGCCCGAGGTACAGGCGTGGTTATTCTGTCGGGTGATCGACATGAGTTTGCTGCCACCAGGTTCCCGCCACCTGCTGGCTCACGATGGCCTCAGTCTGCTGCCGCTCACGAGTTTTCCACCAGCCCCCTGAACCAGTTCGCCTCTCCTTTCCCGACATATAAGCAGACAGATGATGAAGACGTTATGATGAAGTAAGTTTGCCTCGCTACCTTTTATGTCTGCCACTAACAGCTTATAGCTATATCCCCGGCGGCATCTCCAAGTTTGGCTCCTTTTCGATCGAAAAGAAGGGAGAGAGGAGCAGCCTTAACTACACGCTGTACATTGATGGCAATGAGACATGGACAACAGTGGTTGAAGCACCGGATGCTCCCGAGGGTTTCAAGTCTCCTCCCTCAATCTGGGACCGGCTTCACCAGTTTTTCTAGAAAGAAATGGGGTCGCGGTTCTGGAATCGCGAGGACGAGGATTTCTCCTCTGGATTGTTTTTGGAATAACTTTGTAGTAACTAATATCTCGTGCTTCTGTGCTTAATTAAAATTTCATTGTCCTGACTTCAGTGAGAAGGCCCTCATCACAATGGGATGGTATTTCGGGGCTAGTGTTGTGCTGTTTCTCATCCGATTGTGCTTGTTGGCATGGAATGAATGAATCCTGTGCCCTCTTTCAGCTAAATCATTTCGCCAAGTTCATCCTTCATCTCCCATACCATTACAACGGTCAGATCGGCACCAGTCGAGTCCATCCCGGCCGCCAGATCACGGCCCCACCCCGATCCGCCCCACACTCAGCCTCCGAGCTTAGCTCACCGCCCTGGCCCGCCCCTCCACTTGCCAGAAAATTTCCCCGGCAAAATTCTCAAAAAAGTTTCACGACGAGCCAGCATCAGCGCGACGACGTCCCATCAACAATTGGACATTCTCAGCCACAGCAACAACCCGACATTCGCAATGGCTGGCCCAGGAAACAGGAAGAAGCGACAGATGGAGGGCCGTGTGCAACGGCCCTCAAAGAAGCAGAAGCGTAGAGCTCTGCAAGAATACAACAGCGACTCTGAGGGCGACGACGCGCAGCAGGATTTTGATGCTGTCAACCTCCTCGATTCCGACGACGACATCCACAACGCCAAGGTCGACGACGTGGGCGCTTCAGACAATGAGGCAACCAGCTCTGATGAGGAAGGTCCCGCATTGAAGAAGCCACTTAAGAAGACAAAAGCAAAGGCGCAGGCAGAACCCCAAAGCGACTCGGAGGCAGACGATGATGAAGAGGAGGATGAAGAAGGTTCCGATGACGATGAGGACGATGAGGGAGCTGGTAGAAAGCGGAAAAAGTCCAAGCGCAACGACCCCAATGCTTTTGCTACATCGCTCTCCAAGATTCTCTCCACCAAACTGTCAACATCCAAGCGATCAGATCCCGTCCTCTCTCGAAGCGCCGCCGCGCACGAAGCCTCAAAGGCGGCGGTGGACAGCGCCTTGGAAGCCAAGGCGAGAAAACAGATCCGCGACCAGAAGCGATTGGCGTTGGAAAAGGGCAGAGTAAAGGACGTGCTCATCGCGACCGCTGACGACACCACGGGCGAGCTCGAGACATCAACGTCGGAGATCCTGGTAACGGAGAGGAGACTTCGAAAGGTGGCGCAGCGTGGTGTGGTCAAGCTTTTCAACGCCGTCCGCGCCGCGCAGGTCAAGGCTCTCGAGACGGAGAAGAACTCGAGGAAGGAGGGCGTCATCGGCATCGAGCAGCGGAAGGAAAAGGTCAACGAGATGAGCAAGAAGGGATTCCTGGAGCTGATCGCCTCTGGAGGAGGCGGGCTGAAGAAGGGTGCGCTCGAGGAGGCATGAGGTTAATATGTTCTTTTTTTCTTTAAGAGGAGTAGTAGAATCATGAGGCCGACCTCTTCCGGCCCTCGCAACGAAAGTCGCAACAAAGATACCCCTAATGCACCTGAATCCCCGCCCATCGCCAGTCCTTTTCTTCCCAGGGTAATAGATACAAATACAAGTCCTCGTATATCAAAACAAGCCGCCGCTCATCATGTCCTTTTTATTTTATTGGAAATCGCTCGCCTGCAAGTTCCTCGTCATGGAGGGCAGCTTCACCCGGAGGCCGTCCAGTTCCTTGGTCATGAGTACTTGGCAACCCAAGCGACTCGTCTCGGTGAGGCCGAACGCAAGGTCCAGCATGTCGTTCTCGTCATCCTCTGGCTCGGGCATCTTGTCGAAGTATTCATCCTCGAGGACGATAACATGGCAGGTGGAGCAGGCGCAGGAGCCTCCGCATGCGCCCTCCATCTCCAGGTCGTTCGCTTGAGCAATGTCTAGAAGGTTGTCCCCCTCGGAGACGGCAATCTTGTGTTCCTGACCATCCTTCTCGATAAAGGTAACCCAGAGTCTAGGCAACGTTAGTATTCCGGCGGTGTGGTGTTCTAGTTCGGCGAACATACTCTTCGCCCGGCTTCGGAGGTTCGACATGTCCGTGTCGCCTTTGTGCCGAGGTGGTGAATGCTCTCTGGGATATGGGAGAGAAGCGGGCAGCTCGGGGAATGATGGCTGGTCGGCTTCGAGAAGAGGTGTGTGATAGGATGCTACCTCTGCTGAGGAAGGGCTGGGTTCGTCGGCAGGCCGTGACCGGAAGCTTGGCCAGGCTGGTCGCAAAGGATCGTGATGCGGACATGGCTGCCGGGGTATTCGGAGGATGGGCCGTGGGGAAGAGTAACGAGAAACCGGGGAAATGCGAAACCGGAAAGAATTTCAATATGATTTTAAACTTATCGAAATGTTCTTCGTCCCAAGCATGCAAATGTCAAAAAGGTTGGAACACGCCAATTTCGCTCAATGGACGCTGGGCCCTCCGCGGATTCGTCTCGTCCTCTCAGATCCAAGGTGATATTAAGCAGGCCGAAAAAAGTGAGTAGCTTCGGATAGCGGAGGCCTTATCGGCCGGTGAATCAATTCGCCGTGCTCCGGTCCCGCCCCTCTCTATCTCCGAAGGCTGGGTTTGTGGGCCGCGGGCGAGCATGATTTCATTTTCTAGGATCCGAGCTCGACGTCGCATTTCTCTCTGCAATTCCTTCTCCCGAGACCAATGCGGTCGCATGCACAATGTCGACTCACCGAGAAGGCTTCAATCCCCTGAGGCCGTACTATATACCCCCGACCATCGGTGACCCCTCCGAGACCCTCGCCAAGTCGAGTCCCAGCCCGAACCCGTTCCCCGATGGCCGACATGTGACGGCCGCCGGTGGGCGGTACGCCTCCAAAGCGCGTGATATCTTGAACGACCTTGAGTACAAGGACTACTTGGGGGATAACTCGCCGTCCATGGTGCAGAATGTCAAGGACCTCATCGACGAGCTGCTATGGAAGTATACCTCGGTCCTCATGGCCCAGCCTTTCGAGGTGGCCAAGACTTTGCTGCAAGTCCGGAACCAGGATGAAAATGCTGCTCTGGTTTCCCCCACGGTAGAGCCAGAACCACTTAAGAAGCGAACTTCCACATATGGGAGTTCCATGTATGACGTGAGTCGAGTCGACCTTGAAGTCTTTATAAGTGGCACACCGCTAATGATGACGACATAGTTTCATGAATCAGATTCTGAGGGCGATGAGCCCGCTTACTTCACATCGAGCGTGCCTGCGACTCCCACTCCCTCTGGTCCAAAGAGCTCGAATGGCCGCCGGTCCCCGTCTCCTCTGCCAAAGCCGAAGATTCCGGAGCACTACCTGACTCTGCGTCGACCGGACTCGATTCTCGAAGTAATTGGGCAGCTGTGGGGGAAGGAAGGTGCCTGGGGCGTTTGGAAGGGGTCCAATGCGGCGTTTCTCTATACTGTTTTGCAGTCGCTGCTAGAAAACTGGTCGAGAAGTTTTCTCAGTGCCATATTCAATGTCCCGGATATAGGTGTCAAGGAGGATATCGATCGTTTGATTGATATCGCCTCCCCATATCCTTGGGCATCCCTCTTTGTGGCTGCAACTGCTGCTGTCGCCACTGGGCTGGCTCTCTCGCCATTAGATCTGGTGCGCACAAGGTATGGACCATCACCCATCACGCACGCGAGCAATACTGACTCTGGACAGACTCATTGTCACACCAAGCTCCAGAGGCCAACGCCGGACGCTGGCTACTCTCAAGGCTCTGCCTTCATACCTCTGCTCCTCAATCCTTGTCATCCCGACCGTCTTCAACTCCTTGGTTCACCCTCTTATCACACTCTCCACACCCCTTGTTCTCCGAACCCGATTCATGATTGACAGCCAGGCTTCGCCCATGACGTTTTCCGTCGCCAAGTTCTTTGCCTCATCGGCTGCGATCCTCCTCAAACTCCCGGTTGAGACCGTCCTGAGGCGTGGACAGGTCTCAGTCTTGTCGACCTCCGAATATGTCAAGGCGCTCGGCGGTCAGGAGCAGTCACTCACAACCATTGTCCCTCCTGGTCGTTACGCCGGTCCTTTCGGTACCATGTACCATATCGCAACCGAGGAGGGAACACGCGAGGTCCCCACCACCAGGCCGAGTGTCACAAAGAAGGGTAAGGGCAAGAATAAGAGCATTGCCACAACCACCTACAAGGGCCAGGGCCTAGAGGGACTCTGGAGAGGGTGGAAGGTCAACTGGTGGGGTCTCGTCGGACTCTGGACGGCGAGCGTGGTTGGCCACGGCGGGGAGGGCGAGTTCTGAGCTGAGACCCCTTGGGTCCGGCATTTATGCTGTACTGAGGTGCATTTGCTTGCATGGCGTTTGGTTGGCATGGATCTCTCCTCTACGAGCTTGACGACGGGACGCATGATATCCACTTCCATTTTTACGAAATGGTGTTTCAAAACAAGAAAAGGTGCTCTCTCTGTTGATGGCTGACCATGCTGATGAGGGATATGCCACCATCTAGAGGTACCGTAAGGAGCTGCGCCGTTGGTGATCATATACATGCTTACCTGGGTATCTTTACGGGCTACGCGATAAACGCAGTTATACGTCTTATGACCATTGATCAATACTTTCCATCGATGCTGTTGAGTGATGTGACCATATTGTCTCTTCTTCCACCAGTTGAGCTGACAATATGCGCTGACGTTATCCATCAACCTCCTGCCGACATATGTTTCAGTTCTCGACGTAACACGATATTCTAATTCCGGAGGCACCTGGCCTTAAAGGCCGTCATCCACCTCGGAGTGGCGTCCGGCTTCTTGCATCTCGAGGGCCCGGATGACTCTTCGAATGGGTTGTGCACTTTCGGAACTGCCCAAGTTGAAACAGTCGCATCTTGGTCCTTTCATCACAGAGTTTCCGCCGAGAAACACAAGAGGCATCATCCCATTCGTCCAGTCCGAGGCAACACTTGCACATTCAGCCTCGACCCTCCTTCTATGCCGTGTCTCAAAATGCATGATCCGTATCTTACACCTTGCTGACCAAGCCGGAAAGAAAGGTCTCATGTAAGGGGGCTGCCTGAATGGTTAGGCTGGTGTCTGAGAGTGTTGTACAAAATGTGGGAGCGTAGTTGAGGGCCAAGGGGAGAGGCCAATCACGACTACCCCGATACAGCCTTCGGGTGTTTGTAACTGAAGAGATGGGGACTGCGTCGGAGCTTTCGTACTTGCATTGGAAACAAGGTCCGTTTTCGTCTTGATGAGATCTCGGCGTGTTAGAATACTGCATTGTTCTCGAGATGGCTCGTAAGAAGGAACAGAAAGAAAAGGAACACTGCAGTCAGTTGTGTAGATATAAAAGGGCATCAACTTCCTCTATAGTTTGGGAGTTCGAAAACCTCAGAGGCACTTCCCAGCTTTGCATTGAATTCAACGTTACATCAACTTGATACCCTCGTTTACCTTTTACTTTTCTTGTGCCCGTCATGACTTTCTTTACCGCAATGAGCACTCTTTGTGCCTCGGCTTGGATCTATCTTCTCTCCTCTGCCGTTTGCGTCTCGGCACACGGCCATGTCACTCAAGTCATCATCAACGGCGTCGCCTATGGGGGATACCTCAGCACCAGCTTTCCTCTCCAGAGACAGCCCCCAGTTGTGCTCGGCTGGACCATCGAGCAGCGAGACAACGGTTTCGTTTCTCCCGACAAGTACGGGCATCCCGATATCATCTGCCATCGTGACGCCGTCCCAGCTCAGGGGCACGTCCAGGTGGCTGCCGGCGATACAATCACCATAAAGTGGTCATCGTGGCCAGAGAACCACCGCGGACCTATTATGGATTACCTAGCCAACTGCAACGGCCCATGCGAGACTGTGGACAAGACGACGCTCGAGTTCTTCAAGATTGACGGGATGGGCCTCATCTCTCAGGGCAGGCCTGGCAAATACGCCGATGGTGCCCTGCGAGAGAATGGCTACACGTGGAGTGTGAGGATTCCCAGCAACATTGCCCCTGGAAACTATGTACTTCGACACGAGATCATTGCTCTGCACAGCGGACTCGAGAGGAACGGTGCTCAGAATTACCCCCAGTGCTTCAACCTCAAGATCACCGGGAGTGGCTCGGCCAAGCCACCTGGGTATCTCGGTACTGAGCTCTATGAGGCCAATGATCCTGGGATCCTGGTCAACATCTACGCCAGTCCGCTCAACTACCAGGTTCCGGGCCCGACCATCGTCAGTGGAGGAGTTTCGTCAGTGAGACAGAGCCCTTCCAGGGCGACGACGACTGCCAGGTGCACAACCAGGTCTTGAGTTGTTACTTGTTGGCGCGGTCTTTTCAGCCACACCATTTATATGCTTCAGTTTCATACTTATGATGGCTGTGTTTGGTGGGTAGATATGGATAGCATAATGATACAGATTTTCTTAACAGAAGTCGACTAGAGAACCGTAGGTCTTATATGTTGCTGCTGGTACTTATGGGAAACGCGAAAGGTGAAAGGACCTAAACTTGACTAGTTTTAATTGTAACACTTGTTTCCATTCATGTTGCTCATTACGGTGTATCACAGCGTATCATGTGAAAATCCATGATTCATTGAGTGTATTGGAGTATGGTGTCAAAGGGTATCAAGATCCCGAGTGACTAATGTCAATTGAGATTTCCCTTGCAATGGCTGATAATAAACTCTTTGGGTTAACTAGCCACCCATGGAACTATTTAATATGTGCTTAAGAATAACTCAATATCGATGACCAGGGGCAGATTGAGAAATACTGGTGATCTCCAAAGTGTTAAACTCAGAATCGTCATTAAGAGGTGCGGATAAGGGCGGAGGGAAGATATATGCGATGGCCATGAACAATATTATAAAAACATCCAAATGAATGAAACCTCAGACGAAAGAGAGATCTAATCAATAGCATAGATGGATTTAAGTACCCAAAATATGGAGGTTTGCTGGATATGAAATATGACAGGAGACTCTAGGGTAGCGGTTGAACAAAAGGAGTACACGTGACTTGGCGTTTTCATGTCACGTTCCACTGTTCAACGTTGATGCTCCTTGAATTTTGATCCATTCAAACCTCGAGCACCATTAGAAAAGCGGCTCGACTAAAGGCTGCCGTACTGGCTCTTTAATTCGACTGCTCTCCTCCTGGACCGGCGCGATATGTACTGATTCTTGCCACTGGTCTCTGCGCCAGCTTCTGCGCGCTCATCTCTCCCTTTATCTCTTTGTGCTGGGGCGCATCGCGACACCATGGCAGCACCGGGCACCACACAGGCGCCTACCAATGGCGAACTGGCGCCTCCTTCTGCGACACACAAATACAAAGCCTCCGACCTTCCACTGCCTTCAGCGACACGAGGAGCAATCGAATCCCTTGCGCATAGCTTCAAGAAAGAAGGAGCTTATGATTCCATTCGGAAACAAGTATGGGACAAGTTCGAAGCTAGTGTACGTCGCGCGCAGGGATAGCAACGACATTTCGTCTTCTAACACATCATTTCCCAGGACTACGAGGCCCAAGTTACGAAGGCTATTCTCGAAGTGGCTGAACAGGAAATCGAGCGCAACCCACACCAGCTTCTGACTCTCGACCGACGAAAGGCTGCAGCCCTTATTGATGGCGCCCTGGAACGGTCTGGAGTCTACCAGAAGGCCGAGTCTGTCATCAGTCAATTGATTGACGTGGGTGCCATAGAAGAGCGCATTCGTGAAACCCGTCGCGCCGAAGTTGGAGAGGAAGCAGCACAGGCGGAACAAGTTCGCGGATCGAAAACCGACGAGGAATACGCAGCCGATACCGAGGCTCGAGGAGCCGAACGTGAACGCCTACGAGAAGAACTACGACAGAAGGAGCTTGCGATCGAAGAGGAGAAGCGGCGAATCGCACGAGAGGAACGAAAGAAGGAGGAACGCGAGCGCGAAAAGGCCGAGCTCAAACGACAGGAAGAGAGAGACGAGCGTCGTAGGAAGCGCGAGCAGGAGCGCGAGGAGCGTGAACGGCAGCGAGACATTGAACGAGAAAAACGACACAAAGAACGCGAACAGCGCGACCGGGAGCGAGATCGAGATCGGGAAAGGGAAACAAGAGATCGTGACCGGGACCGCAACCGTGATCGTTCAAGAGATCGTTCAAGAGACCGCGATCGTCGAGACCGTGACCGACACAGAGACGACCGCCGCAAGGAGAAGGAAGCTGTCTCTGCAGAGCTCAAGGAGAAGCTATCGAAGGAGGAGCACGAGCGTCTGGAGCAGGAAGCTCTGGCTGACCTTCTCCGGGAAAGCTCCAAGACGACTCAAAAACAACCAGAGCTCGAAGTCGATTCGTCTTTGGCACCACCTCCGAGAAAGTCTGGACCGGTTTCTGCTATCAACCCTATCCGGCGTGAACATTCTCGAGTTACGGAGAGCCGCAAGCTTAGTGATGCTGGGCTCAAAGCAGATCGTGGTGGTTCAGGCACACCTGCGGATGCAAGACGCCCAGAACCAAGGGACGAAAGAAAGCCAAGTCGCAGTACCTCTAGAGCTGTGGATCGTGAGCGGGAACGAGACAGAGCTACAGAGAGGGAACGAGATAGAGACAGGGACCGGGACCGGGACAGAGAACGGGATCGTGACCGTCTCCGAGACCGAGACAATCGTCGAAACGACCGGCGCTCCAACTCTCCGCGTCGAGACCGTAGTGGGTCTCGAATCAGGGATAGACGTGACCGAAGTCGATCACGGCTTCGACGGGATAGGACCCGCTCACGGACTGGGAGAGACGACCGCGTTGCTAGAAGCCGTTCGCGACCCAAGTACGACCATTACGAGAGAAGCAGATCCCGAGTCCGTGTGGATTCTCGAGCCCGAATTGATCGAAGGGAGAGAAGTCGGTCCCGGGCTCGAACAGAGAGGCGAGATCGAAGCAGAGACAGACGAGACCGGTCACGCTCGAGAATGCGTACTGAGAGGAGGGATAGAAGCCGCTCACGCCCTAGACGGGACCGTAGCCGTTCTCGCGATGTGCGCCTTGGTGGAGCAGACCATTATGATCCGCGAGAAAGGGAGCGCGAGCGAGGTCGGGACCGGGGCCGAGATCGTGAGAGAGACCGTGACCGTGATCAGCGTTCGCCTCCAAGACGCCGAAGTAGGGAAAGGGCTCGCGAGGCAGACCGGGATCAAGGCAAACCCCGCGAGAAGGAGCCCGAGAAGCAGAAGGAAAAGCCTGTCGAGAAGCCGAAAGAAAAGCCTGCCGAGAAGCCTGCCGAGAAGCCTGCTGAGAAGCCTGCTGAGAAGCCTGCTGAGAAACCTGCTGAGAAACCTGCTGCGAAGCCTACCGAAAAGGTCGAAAAGCAGTCTGAAAGACAGCCTGAAAAGGCACCTGAAAAAGTACCAGAAAAACGACAAGATCGCAGAAGTCGCTCTCGGTCCAGAGCCACGACCACTGCCCCTCGACCTGGCTCAAGCAAGGCTCAGGATGGCCTCGAGGAGTGGAAGATGGAAGAGGTCAGGAAGCGAGAAAAGGAGGCCAAGGCCTATCTGGCGGCTCAGAAGGACGCCAGAGACAAGGGCCTGCCGATCCCCGGACTCGACGACAAGAAGAGTAGCGGCGAGAGGTCTCCCGACTTGCGCCGCCGCTGGAACATGGACGACATTGACCGATACACACCTGGAGGCCGTGAAGAGCGGCGCAGGAGTCGAAGTCGGAGTCGCAGCCGGCAACGGGACAGGGACAGGGACAAGGACAGAGATCGGGATCGGGAGACGGCCAGAGAACGGGAACGCGAGAGAGATCGAGACAAGGACAACAGGGACAGGGATAGAGACAGGGGGGATAGGTATCGCGAGCGAGACATGGACCGAGATCGCGATAGGGATAGGGACCGACGGGACAGGGATCGAGAGAGGGACCGTGACCGTGACCGCGATCGTTCACGGGATCGTGATAGAGACCGCGATAGAGACCGGGACCGCCGTGATCGGGATAGGGATAGGGATCGTGACCGAGATCGTGAACGAGATCGGTCAAGGGATAGGCGAAACAGGCGGGATAGGAGTCTTTCACCTCGGCGAGAGCGACGGGATCATAGCAGGAGCCGTCGTTGAGAGCTGTAGGCAAGGCCGTGAGGGTTGGTTTACGGCGTGTGGCAGGATTAGCTTGAATGACAGTCGAATAATCATAATCAGCAGAAGGATAAGGAATTAGGTTAAGTAGATACCCAACGGGGACTCGAGATGATTGATATAGACAATGATGGCGTGGGCCTTGCTCTAGACGTTCACTTCAATATCGGTATTAAACACAATGTGAATGATTCATTATATCTGTCTATATTCTATTTATCCAAACATTAACTCGTGGTAATATCATGTCGCACTGTTGAACCAAGAACTCGTCAAGCTCACGACCTGCTGGCTAGAAAGCCCGTGGAAGTGCCACAGGGAGCCGGCGAGGACGACAGTGAAGAAGCCCATGACACCAACGATGATGGCCTTGCGCATGGTGGGCGACATCTTGTTGTCGCCGTCGGCGTTCCAGACGCCGGCGACCCAGGCGAGCGTCTCGTACCAGCCCTTGAGGAGCTGCTCGTAACCAACCGAGTAGAGGACGAGGCCGACGAGGGCGAGGGCGTAGCCCATGGTCTGCAGGATGGTGATCTTTGTCTGCCAGATGAGGACGGAGGCGGCGACTAGGAGGATGCTCTTGAGGATGCCGCTGAGAGCCATGACGAGGCCAGAAGTCTTGCCGATCTGGAATTGATTAGTATGTGAGTGGGAAAAAAAAAGGGGGGGGGGAGTCTCTAGACTTACGAGGAAAACGCTGACTATGTTGAGGATAAAGGCAACAAACGCGTTGAGGAAGAGCATGCCGTAGCCAGCCTTTGCAACATCCTCCCACTGAAACTTGGGACCCTCGCTGAAGATGACAACGACAAAGTTCATGATGGTGCAGACGGGGGCGTAGTAGTAGAGGCCGACGAGGGGATCCATGCGAAGACCCTCTGCGCTGAGCATGACCTGGATCATGACGAGACGCACAGCCTCGGAGATGGTGCCGCACATCTGAAAGACGAAGCCCAGCCAGGAAAACTCAATCTCCCCCAGACTGGCGAGTCCGACGCCAAAGACGATGAGCATGATGTTTGCGAGGGTGGTCCTGTTGGGCTGGGCGACGCCCCAGATCCATGAGGCGATCAGCACGCACACGGGGCCTGTGGACTTGAGCATCTGGATGAAGGCGACCGAGAGGTAGAGGTAGACGATGTTGGAGAAGACGAGGGAGCTCGAGTAGAGGATGCCGATGGGGAGGATGGTGCTGATGTACATGCTCCGCGAGAGGGGGAGGGCGTGGCGGGAGTCGAGGAGGGTTGTGGTGCGGGCGAGGAGCTGGGTTGCTACGGTTGCGAAGACGAGGTGCCATGTTGTGAGGATGATGGCTGTGATCTGTTAGTTTGAGAGGTTTGGAGGTTTGAGAGGTGGGAGCTTACGGTATCCTGGTGATGATTAGCTTGGTGTTTTCGGTGTAAATGGTAGGGTGAGCAACTTACGGAAATTAGCAGTGTCGATGAGCCACTTGTTGAAGAGAATAGTGAGGTTGGAAAAGAAGATCCATGTTCTGAAATCAGTTAGAGACGTCTAATTGTACCGTGGAGAAGAGCATACATGATGTACACCGACGGGTGAAGCTTGTCACCCTTTGCAGTCAAAGTCTCGCTGTTCTTTGTCGCGGCGTTGGGATCCTCAACCTCGAGCTGGGACCTTGCCGACTCGAGGTCTCGAGGTTGTGAAGCCGCCATTTTCTGTATTCGAGGGTGATTGAATCTGGAGTTTGTCGAGGGCTTTGGCGTGGGATTCGCGTTCGTGGTTGTTACAGTTGTGACCAAGAATCTCCCACAGCCACAAGTAAGCGCCGCTGATTTCTGGACTCAAACTCTCTCGTGTGTATCCCTTCTCGTCGACGAAATGAAGCGGAACGAGGTAAAAAAGAATGGACGGGACAGAAGAGCCTGGCAGTAAAAGTAACCCGGCCTGACCCTTTTTGATTGTCACGTCACACTCCCCAACTGCCTTTAAAACCAGCCGACTTTCCCGTTGGTAGCGTCACTTTTCGTGGTGGTGTTGTTGCATTTGCCGGTAAGCTTTAGATCAATTCGAGCCTTGGCAGAGGATTGGAAGATAATTAAAAAAAAGAATGGTACTCATCGACAGGAGAAAGGGGAAAGGAAAAGAAAGTCAGGGGATGGGGGAGGGAAAAAAAAAAGAGAGCTATCGGTACTTAATAACCTCACTCAGTCACCGACCAACAGACACAAACACACACACATGCAGGCCTCGTCAAGCACCGCCCTTTGAATATGGGCCTTGACCCTGTCCGTCCGTGTGTGTGTGTGTATTCCTTCAGGTCAGTCCAAAATAAGCCTGACACCAAACCGACGGCTCGAGAGATCGGCCTCTACCTCTTTAGGGACTCATCCTGCGCCTGAGCTCCCCCTCGTAACGACAAAAAGGAGGCTGAGCACCTCACTCTCTTCTTCTTCTGGCCCTGTAAATTGCCCACTCGTATTGCCAATCAGCCCAACCTCGATTCACACACAAAAGGTCCCGCGCACGTCTTGTCATGGCTAAGCTTTCAGGCAGGGTCCGCTTGGGCAGGGGACGGATCGGCTCTGGGACCGGGGTGTGTGTGGGCTTACGGGCTGACCAATCGTGCGGGCTGAGACTGAAGAGGTGATGGGTTGGGAATGGCGAGCTTGCCGCTTTAAACGAGTTGTTTATGCGATGGGTCGTGTAAATGGATCATGTGATTTTGTGATATCCATAGGAGGTGGATAGTGGTCGTGATGGCATCAGTAGTAAAGACACGGCATGTCTGCCTCATCAACACACATGTTCAGTATTATTGTCCTACCAGAAGGCATACTCTCGACCGCCACCAGTCGAGCCAGATCGGGCATATGATCCGGGGCCTCAACCATAGTATGCCAAGCTCCGAGAACATGTCTCTTGGCATCGTCGACAAGCATAGGCATCCCGCCGAGATCTTGCTCCTCATCTCGAACTTGACTTTCAGTCCCTGTCGCAAGTCCCCGAGTTGTATGTTGGTCGCGAACCTACAGCCTTACGGGCAGGTCCTTGTCCACATCCCAACCGACGAGAACAAGGCTGTTTGGCCTCCGCACGTTTGCCGGTATCTATGTGACCCTCTTTTCAAAGCTTGTTGGGGATGATCCTCATTTGATGGAAGAAGAAGCTTAATTGCAGAGGAAAAGAAGGTATCGGGAGGGGGAAATGATGGATGAGTGTCCAGGAATTGGTGATTGGGCACTTGGTGATGTGACCGCCTCAGGTAAACTTCAACACCCAACGGCCATCCCATCTCTAGAGGCCTTCATGTAGGTATCCATAGATCCCAACGTCCATGCATACATCCCTTCAACCCTAAAAAACATTGGCTCCATCATGAGCAAAGAAATCTGGATGAATACCGATCCCATCATGTTCACAGTCAAGCTTAAAGCGGCACTGCCAGGAACTCGACTTGGCCCGCCGGCCCATGGATACGAACTTGGATCTCAGTCCTGACGTTTGCCTCCTATTCGATCGACACCGGCACCCACGTGCCGAAGGTTGGAGCTAAACGACAAACCGTATCAGGACAATAAGAGCCTGTTGATTTACTAAACGGATGCCTGAAGATGAAGGATTCAACCTACGTACACGTGTTGACGTATACTCACAGGCACCAGCAAGCAATCTGTCACTATCAATCAATTGCTCGTTTACCATCGCATTGCTTTCCTCTTTGAAACACCACACACCACACCCTGGTCCATCACCGTATAGCAAACCCTTGCCCACATGGTCTGAGATGTCAAAAAAAGGGCTGGGCCCACGTTCCATGTCACCATCACCACGACCAAAGGAGGAAAAAAAAAAGCCACGCTTCTAGACCTCTTTCTCGGTCCTTCCCGTGCGTGCCGTATTGTCCGACGCCTCTGTCTTATAATAGGTCATCGCGTATGCGCCGTCATCTATCACGCCCCCCCCCCCAAATACCCCTAATCTGCCGTAACTCGAAACGCCCGTCAGCCCATGCCATGCGGGTACGAGAAACTCTTTGCTCATCTGTTGGTGATACACACAGACGCTCCACTGTCTAAACTAAAGACTTTCTCCGAATGATCGGTCGGTTCCTGTTGCCAAGGACGGTAGACAGAGATGCACGCTATGCCCTGGCCCCTGTTTCTGCATCAACATGATACTCGCCTCGACATGATGTGCTGTCCTCGATGCACTTCCCGATTCAATTTCTACTATACGTAGACGTGTAATATTCAAGCCTAACCGCCGTCTCTTAAACGCCGTCGCTATGCACAAGATACGATAAGATGGATGCTGCTCTGCTCACCACTATCGAGAGTGGCGCCACTCCCTTTCCGGCTCCGCTTGTTGTTCATGTCGAAGCTCCAAATCTAATTCTTCCTCCGCTTCTTCTTGCGCTTTGCCTTCTTCCCGCCGCTCTTCTCCGCCTTCTCCTCTTCCGCTGGCTTCTGCGATGTTATCTCTGCCTCAACCTCGCCCTTGTCCTCGTCCATGTTCAAGCCACCCGTTTCAGTCTCAGCATCCCCTTTCTCGCAACGTAACAGTGCAGCCTCCTCGCCAACACACTTCTCTGCCTTGTCATTGGTCGTTTGACTCTCAACCCCTTGACTCTCCTTCCCTGCCTGTTCTGTCTGGGTATCTGTGACTGCAACCTCGTCCACATCCTGCATTGTGACATCCTCCGTGAGCACCATGGTAGGATCCACGCAGTCGTAAAACAGCATGAAGACACCAGGTGACAGGCTCAAAACTGTCTCTTCGCTGATCATCGACACATTGTGATCACTCAGCCGCCACCAGTCCATCTCAGGCTCGCCGTCCTCTTTACTTTGCACCTTTGTGCTGACCTCGGCCTCAATCTGGTCACCCGGTTCGCAAGCGGCCTCATCAACTACCTTGGTAGGCGGGCTATGCCTGGGATATTTGCGGTAGCAGATATAGTGGCCATTCTCGTGTCGACCGTAATGCGTCACCACCGCTCGAAGCTCGTAGATAGGTCCTGTAAGCCTTGACGCCCCCAAGTCGCCTGCGATCATTGATTGCCTGGGATCCGATGTCCATTTCTCCCCTTCTTCCGCATCGGCATCAGAGTTCGGGATAGCTTCGCCGGTGCTACCGAGACACCAAGGACCAAGATCCAACGTCATGGGATAGTTGACCGGAGCCGAGTTCTTCATCATGTTGAATGTCGAAGGGTCGAATACCGATCGTTGCATGTGAATCGCAAGGCTCTGAGGAGGTCGAGCCACGACAATCTGTTTCGTCTTGGTTGTGCTGACCTTGCTCTGCTGCGAGATCTTGCACTTCTCCGTCAACGTCTTCTCTTCAAAATCGTCCTCCTCTAGTGCCAACTCCACAGCCTCGAGCCTGCGCAACGGCTCTGCGAGCTGTTCATCGGATTTGCCGGTCTCACGCAACCTCTCTACCAGTATGGTCAAGAGCTTCTGGGCTTTGAGAAGTGTGCATTTGGCACATTCCACATTTTCGATCGCCTCCACTTTGCTGTACGCATCCAGTCGCTCATAGAGGTCGTGCCGGTTCTTATCAAGTCCGAGACTCAGCGTGAGGCAAGTAAAGGGTATCATGGACAGTCCGTCTGAATGTCCACACTGAATGCATGCCACTCTCTGTGCGAGAAGCCCCTCCAGAGGATTCCGTGGTAACTTGTTGTCGAGTGTGCCCGAGCTGCTGAGGCTCTGATAACCGCTGTCGTCGCTATGCTCACTAGCAGCTGTGTCGTCCTTTTCAACTTTGGCCGCCAAACCTGGGTTTCGTGGTTGAGCGCTCTTGAGGGCTTTGGCGACGCTCTTGTCGACATCATCAAGGATTTTTGAAAAGTACTCTTGCGCATCCTGCTGCGTCCATGTGCTCATCGACTTGAGGAGACCTGGCGTCCACAGCGTCCGTCCGTAATTCGATACATCGTTCAGATCGTGAATCAGTGTTCGTAATGTTTGCGCAACGTCGCGATCGCCGTCTTCGCCGTCTGAAGCTTCGAGACAGGCCGCGAGATAGTCGGGAAGTGGCTTCAGAGAAGATAATCCTTGAAGAATACTATTCTGGTAGCATGAATTGTCCATATTTCCTAGCCCAGGCGGATGATCGCCATCTAGCTTCAAGCCCAGGACGCCACCGGTCATGGACAGGGCGCGATTCCTGACCTGGAACACAGAGGCCATCATACCCCCCGAGCTGTCTAGGCCCATCACCCTCCGCAACCTCTCGCTCTTCGCGGCATGGGCGCTTTTATCGTTGTGCAACATGGATTTCGAGTTCGAGTTCGACGTCGAAGTATCTGGTGTATCAAAGACATCCAGGAGGCGCTCTGGGACGATGGCCACGAGAGCATCCCAGAGGCACCGTCCAAGCAACTGTATCCACTCCCTGAGTGTAGCAGAAGTCGCATAGAAGTTGTATCCGACGGTAACGACGACGATGAGGACCGAGAGGAGGATGCTTGGCTGGGTGATGATGTCCCAGGTGGATTCGCGGTGGTAGGGCCTTCGATGAGCCGTGACAAAGTTGTCGTAGAGGTCCTCGAATTCGAGGCGTTCCTGATGCGTCATGCTGTATGTCGCCGCTGTCGGGGCTTTCTAATCGTCTTAGCCACGCGACTCGGCCAACACGTGAACCTGTGATCAAGCAGGATGATGGCGCCGATCAAATGGCAAGTCAGCCATGGCCTACGCGGCGTTGGAGGCGATGGATAAGAGGAGGTACGAGGGCGGTTGAAACGGTAGCGTCGGCGCGTTGATTAGGTCCAAGATATAAGTAGCAAACAATCGAATTGCAGCCAACAACGACTTGCGACAGCGACTTATCGACGTCGAAGAAAAGGACAGCTTTGGTTGTGGAATTATTTGTACAATTTCAGCATTGATGAGCTGCCCTTAGTGGATTTCAAAGACATCCTGATTAGGCATGTTGCACCGTGTCAATGTCCAGGAGGCTTCCTACCCGCACAGTCTATACTGTGTGATACATCTTATGCACCACGAAAATGGGCATGATTCAAACTTCATAGTTTCGTCTATTAAGATGCGTTTGCATACCAGCTAAACTAGCAACATAAAAGAAGAGGATGATACGTGGCCGACAAGGAATAAAGTCGGCTCATCCCGGGAGAATCGTCTGAATCCATGCAGGATCCCCTGCTTTTCCAATCCACACTCAGCAGGCTCTCACAAGCGCCATCCTCCCATGAATAGAAAATGATATACAAAAGGTATCAGAACAGTAATAACAGGAAACTGGTATGTGCAGCAAAAGACATTTCTCATGGTCATGTGATAGTCATCAATTCGTTTTCAATCCGCTCGGCTTCTATTGTTGTGGTGGTTGCGGTTTCGCACGCACAACATAGGCCAGCTTTGGCTCCTCCACAGCCGCGTTCTCGAGGTTGCTCCACATGCAGAGCGATACTGGCGTTGCTGGAAGCTCCACGGGACTCTCTGATCTTCTTTGTTCGGGTGGTCGGAGTGGTGAAAAGGCAGGCGTCGTAGGCGTCACGACGAACTTTTCATTAGGTCCGCGGGTAATGCGAAGATACTTGGTCATCATTGGGGTGCTCCCTGTTGATGAAAAGTATCCCCATGATTCCCTCGTGTCGTGTAGTATAGGAGTTCCCTTGGGGGTTTTCCTTCGGAACCACTTCATCCATACAAAGATGCCGATTCCAGCGAGACAGCAAACACCGGCCACTGTACCCGCCGTCACCACGCCTGTTGGTTCCACACCGCTGCGGCTTTGTTCGTCATCTTCATCTGGAGTTGATGACTCGGTGGATGTGGCCGAGGCCGAGGCCCTAGGAGGGGTTCCAGGAATGACCTGGGGGGCTTCCGACGTTTCAACCGGAAGATACTCAGGAGGTGAAGTGGATGATGGCTCTACCGTCGACGTAGGGCTTGCTGTTGATGAAGGCTCGGGAATCAGAAACGCATAGCTCTCCTCCTGGTCTTTATCGCGCACACATCGTGACTCCTCGTCACAGCTGTACCCAAACGGACAGCAGGAGTTGCTTCCGCAACGCTTCAGTTTCTGATCCTGCGCAAGAGTCTTGATGGGGGCGCCTGGATACTTGGATGGGTCCTGGCTGGCAATCTCGCAAGTGATGGCCTTGATGATGTTGCATTCGCTTCCTTCCGGGCAACATAGGATGGTGGTGTTCGCGGCGAGGACTTTGCAGCTGGAATCGGACGGGCAGCAAAAGTCTCCTGGAAGTTCGTTCCCACACCAGGTCTGTCCAGAGACGGGGCACGAACCATCGCGCTCGCTGTGGCGAGGCGAGAACCAGGAGAAGGATGGGGAGTCCCCTCTAGGGCTCTCTGGTTCTTCGATCGAGATGACTTTCAAAGGAGGCTCGATAGCGGCGGGGGATGCTGGAGCTAGGAGGAAAAGAACCAGCACGAGGAATATCCCGACGAGATTCCCCTCGTGAGGCAGAAACGAAAGGGCCATGTCGGCTCTACATGGAAGAATTCAAGAGGGCGTCAGCCGAGAGTCTGGGCCTCCCACAGTCGAAGAGTTGGTGGAAATGAGAGCAGAGGGCGCGAGGGTGCAGACGTCGCGCGATAGCTTGTGATAATAAACAGGACGAGGAGCCCTGTGAGGGCTTTACCAGGACGACGGGACGCATTGTTGGCTCCTCCTTCGCCAGCCCTTTCAGCGTTGGTCTTGTTCGTGAATAGGAGCCATGTAAGTCAGCCTCGACATGGGTCACTAATCGCCTGGCAACACCAATCATGGTGCCAAGTTAGGCGCGGACGCGACAGATAGCTTCAACTAGGCCCAGGGCCACGACCTGCTAGACAGGGTCCGTGGATGAGGTCCCTGGCGGTTTCCAGAATCTCGGGACCGTGAGAGTCTGTCATAGGGCAAAAGTTTCGAGACCCTGGGTGATGGAGGAACCAGGCTGTTCAAGGGGTCGGCGCTTACGCTGTGGGGGGAGTCGACAGGGAGAGGGACTATTGGAGGTTGAGACCGCCACTTGGCCGACGATTGCTGGCCGAGCCAAGAAGATGTTTCGAGTGGAAGAGAGGCCAGTGGTAGGCATGCAGTATTTTCTGCAAAACTGCCTTGGGCCTCGAGAATGGGTTTGGTATCGGGAGGGTTGGTTCTCGATCTGGTCGCGTATGAGGGCTGCCGAGACGGACGCAGAGAACACCCAAACAAGATCTGGGATAGTTCTTAGCACACGAGCCAATCTGAATTCGTCGGTTGGACGAAAAGCCTATCACCAACTCAGCTTTTTGATGTTGGTGATGGTGTGAGTTGTTAGCGGTTAAAGGCTCGGTAGGAGGCTGGAAGACCTGACCCAAGCTTCCTTCCATCCTTGAGATCCCCACAGTTTCAAACCTCCCGAGTCCTCCAAGGATCCATCCATGGAAGGCAAGAGCAAACAAGTGGAGCTTACAGACAGGCAAAGACGCATCTCAACTGTCGTCCTTTGTCTGCCTTGGATCACGGACAGCAAACTTGACGCAGAAAAAGGAGGCGGATTACAATGAGAGGGTTACATTCTCTCAAAGAGTGCAGGGAATGACCCCAATAAGAAGAGACGAGCTCTGCACTGCACTTCCTTGGTCTCACGACGTCTCTAGTTCCGCCCTGTCAACGCCCTTTTCAGTGTCAACTCCACGCGGGTGTCGGGAATTCAGATGCGATTATCGGGGGCTTCCGGCAATGTGCCGAGGCATAATAGATGATCGTTCACTGCTTCAACAACGTCAAACTCGTCAATTCAGTCTTGCCATCAAATAGCCGCCGCTTCTAAGATTCAAGTGATATTGCGTCAAGCTTTTGGCGAGTAAATAGCCTCTTTGTTTCAGGAACCAACTTGTTTCCCCGCCAAAGGTACAGATCAGTACAACACAATGATCGGCCGACTCAGCGCTGTCACTCGTCCCTCAAGGTACTGTGCCACCATCCAATCCCCATCCTGTCTCATGGGACCTTGTCTCTAATCAACCAACTCCATCTATAGCGCCGCTCTGTTGGGCCGCTCTGCAGCCAGAGGTGCGCGCAACCATGTCTTTGCCGGCTTCAAGGCATCCACCACGAGATGGTCTTCCACTGGTAGAACCGTCGCGCTTGCGAATGGATCCAAAATCAGCCTGAGCCGCAAGGAGCAAGGACGCCCTGCTCATCGGACGTTGTAAGTCGGATGATACCCTTAGCTCTGCCGCGCTTGTAGGATCATGGTCACTGACGTATCGGGATCGTTAGTCCCAATTTATGGTTGCGGTGAGTGCACAGCCGCGCGTAATTGTTTCGTTGAAGCGCTGATGGATGGGTTAGGGATAACTGCCAGTGCACCCAGTGCGTCAATCAGGATACGCGGCAGAGAAACTTTGACACCTTCCAGGCGAGTGTTGCAACCCGTTCGAGATGACGATTGGGCTGACGTGTAGTAGTTGCCAGAGGACGTCCACCCGGTCAATTTCTCAGAGACTGAGAAGCACCTCGAGGTTCAGTGTATGCTTGATCATCCTTGAATTGATGTGCCTGACTGACTGTTGGAGGGTCTGATTCCCACAAGAGCCAACATCCCTGGTCCTGGCTCGACAGCTGGTTCGAGGGAGGATATACCGAGCAGTTCGGCCAAGATGAGTGAGCTATTCTTGAGTCTGACATTATTCAGTGTTACTAACAAGCCAGGCCTCGAGTGTTTTGGAAATCAAGCATCGAGGATGCACCTCCCGAGGTTGCCTTTGATGCTGTCATGAGCAAGTCTGATGAGAAGGGCATGGCTGACCTCACCAGAAACATTGTAAGTATTTCGGGACTATTACTGACCGTTTTTAACTTATATCGCAGTGGGTGCATGGATTCAGCTTTGTTGTCGACACGCCCCCAACACCAGAAGCCACTGAATCCCTCTTGGAAAAGGTTGGCCCTATCCGAACTACTCACTACGGAGGGTTCTACGACTTTATCCCAGATCTCGCTCTGGCCGACACTGCGTACACAAACCTTGCCCTCCCTGCTCACACAGACACAACCTACTTCAGCGAGCCTGCAGGCCTGCAAGCCTTCCACCTGCTATCCCACCACGCTCCTCCTAACGCAAAGCCAAGCGACGACGCTCTCGGTGGCCAGTCACTCCTTGTCGATGGATTCCAAATTGCCAGCACACTGAAGAAGGAATCCCCCGAGGCGTACGAGACCCTTCGAACGATTCAGGTTCCATGGCACGCCAGCGGCAACAAGGGCATTGCCATTGTGCCGGACCACACATACCCTGTCATCGAGGAGGACAACGGCGAGCTGACTCGAGTTCGCTGGAACAATGATGACCGTGGCATTGTGGATGTCTTTAACGCCGAAAAGTGGTACAGTGCAGCTCGCAAGTGGAATGAGATTATTCGCCGCCGAAGCAGCGAATACTGGTTCCAGCTGACACCAGGCCGTGTCGTCAGTAAGTGGATTAAGCGCCTTTGGTCACGCATGGTGATATTGATGACATTATAGTCTTTGACAACTGGCGCGTCATGCACGGTCGAAGCGCTTTCGAGGGCATCAGACGTATCTGCGGAGCGTATAGTGAGTCTTGCCTCTGCCATGCAGCTGGGTATGTTGACTGACTTGGGACTCCATAGCGCCTCGAGATGATTTCATGTCTCGTTACCGTGAGACCAACTTTCCCCACGAATCGGTCATTGGACGCAACCTCAACATGAGGTCGAGGCAGCCAACGGAGAACAAGCAGGAGCACGAGGCCATCACTCGGGCACCTTGAGACTGCTTCTTGAATATCTACCTTCTGGTGAGGTAAGTAGCTATATGTTATGGTCTTGAACTATAAGATACCCTATATCTAAGAAGGTATCTTATAAATAAAATTCTAGAAAAATAAGCTTATAAGATATAAGCCTAGGATTTTAATACC